>VDFB02255462.1:0-47129 GCA_007258455.2 Sequoia sempervirens | reverse complement strand
ACCACTGGATGCTCCTGCATCAGGTTTCCAGATCATAAATATCAAGGTATTCATCAGTGAAACCTAGGGTTTTAAGCAATTTTGCATAATGTATTTTTTTATCCAACATTACTCTAGTGGTACTGGTGATAGACATGCTGATACAATCAACAATGTGAAATTGTGAATTCCTTATTAGTCCTTAATTTTTCTTAATTATTAAGCCTCTTAACCCTAAACCTAAACTTCAAAGTTTGACAAAATAAGATTTTAAGAAAATTCAAACGATGAAACGTAGCTGCAAGAATTCTTTAACATACCCAGATTTTGATTTTTGAAACTGGGTTACTGGAATGGCTTTGTTGGAAGTGGAACTATGGAACCCAGAACAGGGTGGTGCACTGCAATGAGCAAACTGAAGACTAAAATCTCCCCATGTGCTGACCCTCTAACTTAAAAATAAAATCACTTAGCAATAGAAAGTGTTGTTTTTTTTAATATTAAAGTGAATGAAACTGAAACGTCTACATGTTACTTCTGGAATATGCAGTACACAATTAGTACATGGCTAACAACATTTAAAACAAGCCATTTATGATTTACTCTTGCATTGACAAAAAATTCTAAACCAGTGATCTTTGTTAACCTAATGGTTATAGGGTGATTCTGGAGGTTTAAGTTCACAAGCCTAGCGCTCTGTGCATTTCATTTTGGAATGCAACTACAACCATACATCAAATGTTCATCGAACAGTTGAGTAATTTATGATATAAATAATAAACATGTGTTTTAAATTCGCTTTAAACTTTAATGCACTAGGATTGACATCAAGGCCAAGGGGCCGATAAATTAACGTTGCAAAGGCCTTAATAAAATGAATTACAATGTCACATTAATAGCACTTAACTTGAAAAGGACTTAATAAAATGAATTACAATGTCACATTAATAGCACAACTATTTATTTTATTACAATTGAATTACAATGTCACATTATTACATAGTACAAATACAAATGTAAGCACAAGCACCAAGCTTCTGCTGGACAGCTGGTGAAAACATAAATGTGATACATATTTCTCTAAAAATAAATGGGGCATGTCGGGTCAACTATGCGCTCTGAAAATAAACGCATGGGACTTGTCAGTTCAGCCACGGGCTTTGAAAATAAATGCATGGGGAAAGGGGGGCCAATCAAATTGGGGAAATAGGAGTTGTGAAGATATAAAATGTACTTAGCCCCTTTTAGAACCAGACTCATGCAGAAGATGAAGGGTTGTAAAATTGCTCCCATGCAAAAGATGAGCTCTAAAAATAAATGCATGGGGCTTGCTTGGTAGGCCATGGTGTCTGAAAATAAATGCAAGGGGCTTGCCTGGCCAACCATGTTGGGGAACCAGGAGCTGTGAAGATACAAAATGTACTAATCCCCTTTGAGAATCAGAATCATGCAGAAGATGAGGGGTATTAAAATTGCTCCCATCTTCTACTTGCAACCTCCATGCACTAGGATAACACTTATCTCCATCATAGCTCCTCATCCTGGTTCAAAACCTATCTAAAAAGTTAGGTGAATGAAATTAGCTTCTTTCCAATTCCACCCATTTTGAACTTGAAGGAAATTGGTCTTTTACTCTATAACTACATAACTGGAGGCAAGAGAACTTAGAGTATCCCCAATAATACCACATCATCTTCTTCCTGAATCCTTATTAAGTTATTAACCCTACAAAATGAAAACCCTTATGACAATTCAACAAATGATTTCAATTGTGCTCACTATCCTTATTTATGGGCCAATAGTGCCACTACCAGCCTAGTCCCTGTGTACACCTCACATGTGTCATGTGTGAGGTTGGGTATAGTCATAATTGTGATTCATGCAAACCAAAAAACCAACTTAATTGATTCATGTAACTTAAGCCTAACATTTACAATTTAAATATTTAATTTGATTGACGTATGGACTTTGATAGCCTGGCTACATGCAAACTGTACCTCAAGCTAACAAGCTGTCAATTGTCAAAATCGCCAGTGCCACTCAAATGATATGAAATCATTACAAATCTTGTTTCACTAAATCACTGGATTATTGAAATCATCATCTACGGTTCTACAATACATCATGCAATTTTCAATATAAAGCTATCCAATCAATCACTCTGACTATTTATATGGTATTAATCCGCGTCACCGCCTGCAGTACCACAACCAAACTTTCTTTAAAAAGATTGAGAATTTCAATAGAATAAATTAAAGGTAGAGTAATTTGACACATTGAAAAGAGAGAATTAAATATATTATTTTACCTTAATCATTATCAATGTCCACTAATAAGTCACAATAAATTTTGCTCACTTATGATCAGAACTATATGTTGATAATTACTACTAGTTTTAAAAGCCGCATTTTTATATTGACCAAAGCAAAAAGGATTTACAAGAATGGAGCCACAAAAAGTATTTTAATTTAAGCAGCTATTGCTAAAGACTGAAGTACATAGTACATAACCAGTGTGGCCAAAAGGAAAAAAGCCACTAACTATGACAAAAACCCAGTCACAAAGTACATATTACAAGAACTGTTACGTTGTACAATAAAATATACCATATAGACACGTGACACATCACATAATTCATTCCTAAATTTTTTGCAACATTAGCTGAGGCGATCAACTGGGTGTTTGAGTAGAATGTGAATCGAATTTAACAAACTAACAACGGAGAAGAAAATCGAATCACCCAAAACCTTCCTCCAAAACTCTAGACTCTAATGATTTAATTTTTGTATCACATAGTAGAACCCATCTCATATTAACCAGGGAAAGAGCCTGCATTGTAGAAGCTTGCAATTCCACTTTCCTGAAGATTCCACCAACAAGCGCTAACCCACTTTCAAAATTTTAATGCTCCAATGCCAACTCTAACAAAGAAATAAAGTAAATGAAAGGCTACAAATAACATATTTCTAGTGTCTTCATTAAATATTTATTGAGTAAAATGTCCATGCAATTGGACAAGAAAGCCGAAGCTACCTTAGAATATAGAGCACTAGGGTTGTTCTAAAGCCATTCCCTACCCACAATTATTCTTATAGCATCCTCAACCTACACACAAGGAATTGTAAAAACCATATCCAACTTTCATACCCAACTTTTGTCTGTCGTATGCATCGTCCCTTCTTTTCTCCCAAAAATATTTGGGTAGCATGACACGCCATGAAGACTTCATAATATCTTAGTTAAATTGAGAATAAAGAAGAAATAAATCAAAGCCAAATATATTATAAATGATATCAAGAACATCAAGTTGGTGAAGTATATATAGAAGTTAGCACGAACACAATGAGTGTGACATCACACTTATCATTTTTAAATTCACCACTATCATTGATGTGACAATTAGCATTTATTTCAACACTTGAATCCTTAAAAACAAGTGCTAGGTTGACGAGACTCGACCCTCAGGATTAAAGACTTAAGATTTAAGGCTTTGCCATAAAATATTTTGGTCTAATTTAGACAATATTAAATAGTAAACAAGAGCACAATGACCGACAAACCTAAATAATTAATAAAATCTCAACCATTGATTTCTGAAAATCTAAAGGTTCTAGTGTATTCCAGAGGTTTCAATTCACAAGTCTAGTGATTTAGAGATTTACTTCTAGAATGCAACTATAGTCATCCATCAAAAATTCATCGAACGATCCCTCTTTTAAAACAAAATTTATGCACGTGCATAATTCTGCCACTTAAGTTCTTCTACCGCTCATGAGTCATCACCAAAATCCTTCAACCCATCGGGTTCATTACCACGATGAGTGATGAGCCTTGATCTCGCCACGTGTCCGCATCTAACGGTTCTAATGTTATTCTGAAGGTTTCAATTCAAAAATCTAGTGCTTCAGAGATTTACTTCCAAAATGCAACTACAACCATTCATCAAAAATTCATCAAACGGTCCCTCTTTTAAAACAAAATTTATGCACGTGCATAATTCTGCCACTTAAGTTCTTCTATCACTCATGAGTCATCGCCAAAATCCTTCAACCCATTCGGGTTCATTACCGTGATGAGCAATGAGCCTTGATCTCACCACTTGTCTACATCTAATGATTTTAGTGTTATTTTGGAGGTTTCAATTCAAAAATCTAGTGGTTTAGAGATTTACTTTCGAAATGCAACTGCAACTGTCCATCAAAAATTCATCGAACGGTCGTGGTTATATTGATTTGCCAATGTTTTTTCTTATGTATTTGAAAATAGCTTTAATTCACCAATGGATATATTTTTTTGCTTGGAAAAATAGTTTTAATTTCCATCAAAATTGTTTTTTCTATTTTGAAAATAGGTTTAATACGCCAATGGAAATATTTTCTAGGTTTGAAAATAGATTTTAATCGCCCATGAAAATATTTTATTGGTTTAAAAAAATTGCAATTCGCCAGAATTTTCCACAGACTTGTACTGATTACAAAAGATTCACCAATTGAGATTTTTTTCTCAAAAAACAAAAAAAAATTCCACTAAAATTAATATTTTTATCAAGAAGTATACAAGATTCGCCAGGATTTTACACCTTCGCCGAGTGGGGGGTTTCTTAAAGTTTTCCCTGATTGGCAAGGTCAAAGGAGGACTGTTCTTCAACACTGTGGCCCTTTCCTGGTCAGTAATGGGAAACCCAAATGTTGGTCGGGCATCATCATCATCTGGTGCATCACCTATGGTGCGATATGTTCCTTTTGTATTTGTGCTAGAAGTCGGTGAAAATGAAATTTCTTCTTCAGTGGTACCTTTGCTCTGAGTACTAGGTTCACCAATTTCTATAATAGCTTCCTAGCGTGTAGAGGGAAGAAACCTACCTAAGGGATCTCTTCACCTCCGCATACATAAAATATGACTTTAGATTCAACGGGCCTGCACAATCTTAGTAGTTTGGTGTTTGAAAAAGTAGTATCTAACATTCCTAATGCTTAAAAGGAAAAAATAACTATGAAAACTATAAAAACGTGTTAGGAATTAGGTGTTGTACACCTTGCATAATGTTTATAATGTTTAATTTATTATTATGTGTGTGGTGCACCTAGGGGTACCTAGATGGAAGTGCATCACTAGGAGTTATAATGTTGGGGCCACTTTATGTTGTATGTAACATTGGGACTTAATTGTAAAATGTAATTATTTAATATTGGGGAATAATAAAATATAATAAAGTACCCGATATTAAATGAGGGGTCACATGATTTTCTAAGTTCATGGTTTTGGGCATATGGTTTATTTAATACCACTTGGTGGTTTTGTGGAAGCTTGCTTCTATAAAAGCAACCACAAGGGTAGTTGTCTAAGGTTGGAGAGTTTGCTACAGGTCAGCAGGTTGAGCTTGTGCATGTGTGAGGGTTTGAAGCATGGCATGGGATGTGTGGATTCATGCTTGGTCACATGGAATGCATGGATAGCTTGTGCTTCAAAAGTGTTCATGGAGTCTTTGAAGATGTATTGTAATGGGTTTTCATTACTGAATAATACATGGAGTGTGGATGCTTTTGGAGGTTGGGTTTTTCCATCTTGAGGGTTTTCCTAAGGTATATCTTGTGTCATCTTTCACGGGTATGTTGTCTATTCTCTTGCATGTTGATATTGAGTATTTACTTGCATGATTTCAGATTTGGGTTATGTGGAAATTGTCATATGATGGTTGCATTGTGAAGATAACACCATCCCCGGTAATGGCACCAAAAATGTGGAGTCTAATTAATGTGTTACAAACTTGGTAAATACTAAATTCAGAGGGATAACTAATTAAACAATCCACTTCACATTGTTAAGACTACATTAAATCATCAACCAAGGTGCGTAATCTTATGATAGTATTGCACTATATGTGCCTTCATGGACTCATGTGCACCTAAATTATCCTATGCACACTTATTCAGACTATTCTACTTTGCTGGAATCTTACAGAATTGCAAAAATAGTAAAAGTAGTTACATAACCTAATGGCTACAGGTACCTACAACTTAGGTTGTAGGTGACAACTAATAATAAGTAAGTACAAAATCAATCTAAAACTTATTCAAAATAACAAAACAATCAAATTTAACCTCCAGAGTGCTAAGATTCACTATTTATACAAATGTTCATGAACAACAATTGTTGTAATCAATCATAAGAACTATTCTACTTTACTTGCAACATATTTATGAAATAATGAAAACATTATTTATAGGAATGCATAAATGAATAAGTAAATGAAGTGAAAGGTAGTACCTCGAGTGACCAGCTTAGGGGACCGTCTCACTTAACTAAGAACCAAATATAACTAAGAATCTTACACATCCATGTAACATACAACTCCATTCATTGCATATCACCAGATATTCAAACAAAATCCTTCTTGCAGATTGTATTCAATAATGGCATTTTAACATGTTTTTGGATAACTTAAAACTAGAAAACGACTAACTTCTTGATAACTTGTAACAACCAACTAACTTTGCTACGAACTCATCCCCTGACTTTATACAAAAATGAGGAGAGACTTATTCAAACTACTAACTAACTACAACCATTAATCCCACTCCTAGATACAAGGATATGAAATTAAGATTGGCTTATTTATTCTAACTAAAAAGGAAGAAAATACCTATTCAACAAAGAACTTAAATGAGACAGCTTGCATGTGAAACACATAAGCAAACATTCATATTTATAGAACAAGTATCCTCCTTCAATATTTATTCCTTCCATGATGGTTTGCGTCTAGATCCACAACTTCCTACACTTTAGGTGGTTTGAACTTCATTGGTCCCTTGTTTCACTGCTTTGGTTCTTGCTACAAATATTCTATTCTTGTTACCTCATGTTGAGTTGGAGAGAGGTTAATCCATACAACATACATATACAACTAACCTTCATAATTAAATCACAGATTTTTTCATATGCATACATTCTCATATTTAAATCATGCAATTTCTAGGAATATTATCACCATAGTTCATATTCTACAAACTAGGTTCAAATTTGTAAGGTATGCTATGAAAGGATAACATATTATGGAAGTTTTTTGTTTGAATAATACTTAGAAAATATATAAAAAGTGTTTGAAAGCATAAGAAAAGTAATGATCAAGCCCATCACAATGCTTCAAATGGGTTCATTTTAATTGTGAAATGATAGGAATTATTATATGCAAACTCTACAAGCAGAATATAATCCTCCCACTTGTATTGTTGATCTATGCAATACACTCTCAATATGTTCTCTAATACTTGGTTCACTCTCTCCGCCAGACCATCTGTCTCTAGATGATATGTTGAACTTATGTTCAACTAAGTTCCTAGTGAGGTAAACAAGGTTTCCCAAAACATCGAAGTCATTTGTGCATCCCTATATGAGATAATCTTCTCAAGAACACCATGCAATCTGAAAAATTCTTGCACAAATTTTTGATCTATGAGTGGTGCTCCATCATTCAGATTCCCTAGAATAAAATGGTCTACCTTGGTGAGTCTATCCACCACCACTAAAATTGCATTATGACTATTTCTATGCATAGGGAGACCTTGCACAAAATACATACTAATGATCTGCCATTTTGATCCGGGAATCTCATGAGGGTATAACAGTCCTTTTGGGTGATGATATTCTGCTTTCACCCTTTGGAATTTTAGGCACTCTACTACATACCTTGCAACATCCATCTTCATTCCCTTATAGAAATAGACTGGCTTAACATCAACCAAAATCTTTGTCACTCTCAGATGTCTCGAATAGGGTGCGGAATGAACCTCTTTCCATACCATGTTCCTTAGATCTCTAGACTTTGGAACGTGCATTCTTCCAATGAATCTCAATAGTCCATCTAACTCAAAAAGAAACCCATCATACCTTGGATCCTAGGTATTATCCATCAAAGATTGCTTTACTTGCTTATAATATTCATCTCCTCTAGACTTTTGTAACACTTAACTCTTGAAGTCAATTTGCATGGAGATCATCAAGGAGATATGTCTCCTTCAAATTAGGGCATCTGAAACTCAGTTTTCCTTTCCCTTGATGTAACTAATCTCAAATTCATAGTCTGATATTAACTCCAGACATATCCTTCTCCAAGAATTTAAGTGAGGTTCGGTAAAAAAATACTTGATACCTTGATGGTCTAACCTTAGCTCAAAAGGTTTCCCTAATAGATAATGTTGCCACATCTATAATGCATGTAGAATGGTTGCAAGCTCAAGATCATCGAGTGCATAATTTTTCTCATAAGTTTTTCAACTTTCTAGACTCATAACCAATAACCCATCCATCTTGAATAAGTACTCCACCTAGCCCTTCTCTTGAGGCATTAGTGATGACTACAAATTTCCCCTTTATGTTAGGTACTTTCAAAATTGGTACCGAATTCAACTTCTCTTTCAATACATTAAATGCTTCCTGACATTTTTCTGATCATTCAAACTTTTTACCCTTTCTTTATAGAGAAGTGATGGGATGGGAAGATTCTTGAGAAATTTTCCACAAACTTCTTGTAGTATCTGTTGGCCTCCTCTAATAGTCCAATAACTAATCCCTTAGAGGTATGACTTAGAGATTAGACATCTGCACTAAGTAGTTATCTTGCTCATGATGAAGGTTCATTTCATTGTCAACCCAAGGACGTGAACTTGAAATGGGTCAACACTGTCTATGCACTAGGACTCAACTGTAGTCATCCTTATCTGACAACTATAAAGGAAACAATACTAAAAACAAAATGTTGGAAATAGATTAACCTAAGTACAGAGCATGAATTATCAAATAAACTGAGCATCAACACCTAAACTGGAATGGATGACAGAAATAAAAATCTTAGCAAATAGACAAGAAGTTATTTTGTCTGCCTTCGTTGCAAGAATAGTCACAAAATAGTGTTCCAATGGCTATAGGAACAAACAACTGCTAAGACCAAAACTAATTACTAAACAAAAAAATAACTATTAAACTAAATGGATGGAATTCTCACCAAGTGGCCCCCCTTGAATGAGTCTTCCCTAAGCTAACTCAAATGCATCAAATCAAAGTATCATCTCATTCATTGGAAACATGATTACATCGTATCAACAATATAACTATATTACTTGAAACTGAAAATGCAAGTACAATCTCAAAACATCCAACCTTGTGAAAAGGGGAATTTGACCATTATTTATAGAGGGAAAATCTTCTAATTAATTGTAACTAACTAGGCAGTTGACTCCAACAAAATATGAGGACACCATTTATTGAAAGCATGGAAAAGAGGGAGGAAGTTATGCATGCACCAGATTTAGTCAAAGAAGACCTGCCTCAACAAGGATCCAACAAAACAAAACCTCCTAGATTTGCTCAACTAACAGACATGATCATTTAAAAGGTAAGTTACAACTTCCACACGAGCTAGGAGTTTCCCTCCATTGGAAGTTTCCCCTCCATTGACCTCTTTAATGACCATCTTTTTGACTTCTTTAGCAACTGGCCAGCTGACATGAACTTCTTCCACTTTGCAAGCTTCATTTATATCCGCATCTTAATGTGAACATGCATAATAACATTAGCATGCCAAAATAATTGTGTATCCATAATCATGTTAGAATAACATTCATTCAATCACATGTAAGATTAACATAAATATGTCACATAGTAGGTTAATATTATCAAAAGTCACAAGGATAAGTTCATGCCCAAGGTTCATAATTTTAGGGAAATAACATAGAGAGTGTCAATAACCAGGTGCTAAAGTCTATAGTAACAACAACAAATATATGATAAACCCTATCAAAATTGAGCCATTATTTGGACTCGTCAGTATCCAGTTAGTCCCATACAAACACAGACTTCGTGCACATTTTTTGGTGCCACCCATTCTAAGACAACTTTAATCTTTGCAAGGTCCACTGCAATTCCTTTGGCTGAGATTATATGGCCTAGATATTGCACTTCCTTTTGGAATAATGTGCACTTAGATAGCTTCCCATACAACTTATGCACTCTTAGACGCTACAAAACAAACTACAAATTTTGATGGTACTCTTCCTCATTCTTGGAATATATCAATATGTCATTGAGGAAGACAAGAAAAAACTTATCTAGACAGTCTCTGAATGTGTTGTTCATCATGTTCATGTAGGTTGTAGGCACCTTCATCAGTCCAAATGACAAAATTGTGAACTTGTATTTCCCATATCTGGTTCTAAAAGCCATTTTGTGGATGTCCTCATTCTTGAGTCTCAATTGATGATATCCCGATTGCAAATCAATCTTTGAGAAGACTGTTGCTCCATGAATTTGATTGAAAAGATCATCTATACATGGCAATAGGTACTTGTTTTTTGTTTTTGCTTTGTTGAGCACGTGACAATCTATGCATAACCTCAATGTACCATCTTTATTTTTGACAAAGACCACTAGTTCTCCCCAAGGTGAAACACTAGGTCTTATCAAACCATTTAATAACAATTCTTGCAACTAAGCTTTCATCTTCATCAACTCCATTGTAGTCATCTAGTAAGGGGCCTTGGATATCGACTCCAATCTCGATATGATATCAATAGAGAAGTCAAAGGCTCTTTTGGGAGGTAATTCAGGCAATTCATCTAGAAACACATCCTCAAAATTTTGAAGGGATACTTCTCCATATTTGATCTCTCCTACTCCATGGACTATCCACCTTCTTCTCCTTAGAGTTTTTGAGACTCGAAAAACATCAAGTCATCTTGAAATATGAACTCATTATTGTCCCTAGGTTCCTCTATTTCATCCATCCTAATTGTAAAGAGTCGGCATCCTCTTTTCTTAGCTCTTTTCAACTACATGGCAAATATTTGTATTATATTGACCTCTTTGGAAGTTCCTTGTAGAAAAACTTGATTTGCTAGGTCATCAAGACATTCTACTATCTTGGTAAAGTAATCCACCTTGGCACTATGTCTCCATAACCAATTGGTACATAATATGACATCATAGGACCCTAAGGGAGCTACATAAAGGTTGACCTCTATTGAAAAGCTTGGAAAATCAACCCTAGCTTCAAACAGGCACTACTCTACCTGAGCTCTTGACTGGTTTGCATATTCAACTGGCCAAGAGTTTTCCATGTACCTAGCCTTTCTAGATATTTTACTTAAAAAACTAGGAGAAACAAAAAAATTCGTAGCACCAATAGCAATTAAAACTGAAATGGCTACTCCAAAGAAAATACTTGGTGTCTCAATGGGCGTCATCTGGTATTCTTCCTAACGGTTGTCCAAAGCCACATGAATCCTTTGTTGGAAAGTAGCTTGTTAGGAAGAAAAAGGGTTCTCTCATGGTTGTGGACCTTGAGTTTTGTTTGGAAAATTACTTGCATAATGATCTCTACCACATGAATAACATCCTCCTTGAGGACCTCACCTTTCTGTAAGCTTCCTCGAGGTATCCTTATTTCTCTTATTGTTATTGTTATTGTTATTGTTGTTTATTTTGTCCCCTCTGGACGCATTCCAATTTCCATGAGAACCCCTATCACCCTTCTTGTGGTAGTCATACCTATCATTTCCTCTTTTGAAAGGTTGAGAAGATTGGGACCAATTAAACTTCTAATTTTTCTCCCTATGAATTGCCATGGACTTGAGCTTTTGTTCTTTTTTGATGGTCTTCACATACACTTGGTCCATGGTGGTGGGACCATACACATCCACTTCTCCCTCGATTTGGGAATTTAATCCTATTATAAACTTTGTGATCCTAAATCTCATGTCCTTTTGATATTGTGGGACATACTTCAAAAAGTGGGTGAAATTTTCCCAGTACTTGTTCATGGAAGACTCTCCTTGCCTCAATTTTTGGATCCATAAGATTTTGATCAAAGTAAATTTGGGGTAACCACCTTTTGTTTGAATATAGTGAAAAACTCATTCCAAGTTAACCTCTAGGAACTTAGACCCAACTCCATTTTTTTATTCATCCACCAAGTGGATGCTTCATAGGTGTATTGGTATGCTCCCCAAACTACTTTGGTTACTTCTGAGTAGTTGCAAATTTAAAAATATTTTTCCATTTCGGTAAGCCATGCCTCTACGGTATCCCCACTTATCATACCATAAAAATTTGGGGGAGTAATCTTCTTCATGTCCTTTGACAACTCCATAGCCAATTGATCTCTTTTTGCCTCATCAAACCTAGACTCAGAGTGGGTTTCACTATGTTCACTTTCATTGTTTTGATCATTGTGATTTGTCCTGGCCCTCCACGGAGGCTTCCTTTTCGGGTCCTCCCCTAACTTATTCCTCAAGGTTGTTGATTGTTTCCCTTGTTTTGTGTAACAAAGTGAGGATTTGGTCCAGTTTGTCCTTCGAATTCCTAGATGGTTGATCCACTTCCTGATTCCTATCTTAATTATTCCTAGTTTGTACTATTTTAAAATTCTACTAGACCTATAGTTCCCAGTTTAAAGGTTTTCATTAGTTCCCATTTATCACATTTATTAATACACATTCAAGAGATTTTCACACATTCCATTGTAGGCAAAAAGAGAGATTTGACATAAAGATTTTTTCAAGCATTCTTTTATTATAGCAAAGATGGATTACATATCATCCTTATTTATAGTAAGGTTTAGCATTGAGTGACTATTTATTGAGGTCAAGTGGGGTATATCCCTCAAATTCACTATCGAAATTTATTACTATAATCTCAGGTGGGAGACACACTCACAGGTGCTCTCCCAACCCTTTGGGTTTGTTCAAAGGAGTTTTAACGCTAGATTCGATTGGAATATAACTAGATGGGGATGGTTTTTTTGAATTAGCTGGGGGAATATGAGTTATGGCCTTAGCTGTCTCTTTCAACTTCTTTTCTCAATTAATACATTTTATGGTATTGTTGAAAGTTTCCTCATCTCCCAACTCTATCTCCTCATTATGATTGTTTCCTTCCATAGTTTTTTATTAGAGCCCCACACTCTTTCTTGGCTTTAAGATACCTCTTGTTGCCAGCTATTGACTTCCTAGCAATCATTTTAAACCTTGCCAATATGGCACATGGATATCCAAACATTAGTCTTTTTAATGTTGGAAGTTAAACCTAGTAGTGAGCTCATAGGCCCAAAGTGTGAAACCTAGTAGCTTTGATACCACATGTAAAAACCACAACCTTATACAATGAATTTACTTGGAATTTTAACCATAAAGTAAAGTACTCATTCCTTAAAAGTAGGGCATAAAAAAAATCTTTCAATAAATAAAATTTTGCAACTACATAATTGATAACATAAGTATAACATAATAAATTCATTTCACTTTTCAAACTGAAAAGAATAAACAACTTTTCTTTTTTACATTTTCCACATGAATGATTTCAAATTAATAACATAAACATTTAATATTTAAGGAACAAGATCAGAGATCCATATCTGGATACTTTATTTCTTTCTTTCGTACAAGACTCAACATGTTGTCTACAAGAGGGATATCATCACCCATGTGCTTTACCTCCAACCACAAACCAACAATCCCCCACACACCTTCCTAACTGAAAGTGGCTCTTCCATTCAATGAAGGGAATAGTTAAGAACCCTCTAATAATTGCCATATAAGCTCTAATGTTGTGCACTACTTAACCAATACTATAAAACCATTATGGAGACCTTTCAACTATGAATGACAAATCTAATTGTGTTAAATATCCAGAATGTAATGAACCAACAAGTGCAAGCAGAAGTTATTGCACTCACCTTGGCCAAAGTATTTGTAATATATATAATCACTACTTACAAGGGAATTCATTTGTTCACCCACCCTACTTGACTTGGGGATCTTTATCTGACCTATGTTTTAAAACATAATGTAGACCAATGAATTCTACTAACATAAGTTTTATATTCATAATAGCATGCCCACTAAGGTGATAAAAATAGTTGGATTGATATAACATCATGGACAATGAATTCCCCTATTACGTTCTCATAACATCTAGGGTCTAGGCTACTACCTCTAATTCAAGCCCTATCATAACCCATAAGGTTTACCATTCACCTATTCTTAGGATTTTTAGAAAGATAATGATATCACTATGCCACCATCTTGACATACACATGGTCATTCAGATAATATTGAAATTGTGTCACACAAACATGGAAATATCATTATTTGAGCTAAATAGAGGATTACTTCTTCTTAGTCATGTTTTTAAACTCCCATTAACAATTCATAATGTTGGGTTCACAATTCATCATAAGAGATGACAGGGTTTATGTTATGTAGTAACATCAAGATTTTGAGTAATTGGATCATGTGCTCAACCCCCAAATTCTTATTACTCAATCAACCTAACACACTATTTATTCTCATTTAGCTCTTTCAGAAATTACTCAATAAAGTTTGCTATTTCCTTAGCATTTGAACCATATTCTCTATTATGAACTCATATATAATAGTCTGTATTTAGAATAAGTAAAAGTATCAATTTATTCATATTTTCAGGGTTATCAATACTAAATTATATTTATTTAGTCTCATTTTTCAGACTACGTAAGTTCATTCTCTTAAACATTCATAAGAAACTCTTTCTTTAAATATACTTAAAATTCTCATGATAAACTCTTTGATAAGAAAATAACAAATTTGTAACAAGAAAAACATGCCTGCAAATTTTGAATTTTAGCTGCGAATAGCTCCTTGTATGCTCTAGCTTGATAATGCTCAACTACACTCCTTTAATTAGTTTAACAGTTGCTTACTTGTTCTCACCTCTATCTCAAATATTGCAACCTCTAATTACTTTAAAAATACTAATGATCAGCTACTACTTGTTGTTATCACTTCTTTAAACTGATCTTGCAAACTCTAAAATGCTTAAGATTAATAGACTTAGACTATACGCCTCCTTCACTATGCCTTTTAGCAAAAAAAACTAAGAGAAATCAACTAGTTTTTATAAGAAAAGCTTACTCAAATTTAATTCATTCCACTACTGAAGAATATGGTGCCATATTTATGCTTGCACAACAATTTTTTTGTTTTAAAATTGCTTCTTAAAGAGGCTCGACCAGCTCTTAGTTATGTGACAATTTGAAATAGTTTTTCAACATTCATATTGCAGTATTTGCTTTGAATGCACAACTATAGGAGTCAGTATGGTGGTTGGTTTACATAGCAATTAGAAGCTTCTGAAACTTGTTCATCACCTCTTTTATGGCCATGTTGGAGTCATGTTTTATAAAGCTTAATAATTCAATTTGAAACATTAAACAATGTTGACTTGGTCACCCCATATTGGAGGGGTCGACCCTTTCCAAAAGTAGTCAGATTTAAATGCTATTCATTACACTTAAAAAGTGAAACTTCTATGCCACTTTGTGGCTATTTACTTTTATTATTAATTGCTAATTATGTTGAAGGCGTGTACCATGTGAGCTTTCCAAGCTCATTTTTCCAGTGAATGGTCCAAAACCAAGGATAGGGCTTGGTTGACATGAAAACAAATCTCAGCCGTCCATCATTTTTCGCATTTTTTTCTGCTTTCCCCGCCGCGTTTTGCTTTCCCTATTGGTTCACTGAAAACTGCGCAGTCACAGGCAACCTTTGCATCACATTTCACAATTTGATTGTTTTCCAAACATTCCTCACGTCACATGCCTGCAAACGAATTAAATTTTGCATTTACTTTTGCCTACCATTTAATACGGTGGCAATGTAAATCACATTTCACAATTTGATTTTTTGCAAGACATTCCTCACGTCACACGCCTACAAACGAATTAAATTTTGCATTTACTTTTTCCTACCATTTAATACAGTGGAGATTTAAATATCTGGAATGTAAATATCTAAAATGCATTTAGCTCGCCGAAACCTTATTTTCATGTAATATTTTTTCTGCAAACTTCTCCTGCAAGCCTTGTCGCCATCACTGAAGAATAACACCATTTCTGAGGTAAGTCAATTGCCTTTGTTTGAATAAGAGATTTTTCCCATACACTGTCAACTACTTTTATTCTAATTTTAGAAGTATTGTTATTGTTTTCTGAATTGTACGCAACCATTTTCCGTTGTTCTCTGTATGCAGCCACTTGTCGTTCTTCCTACAAAGTCTGCACAGATTCCTTAAGCATCTTCCAGGTAAGTCACTCTTGTTTGTTCAGTTAATGTCTTCAGAAAGCTGTCATGATTATTATAAATGTGTTTTTTGAAAGTATCATCCTATTTTTTTATTCTTGTGGTAAACTGTAGAAAAATGACGCACTTAGTTTAACATTTGTGAGTTTTTAAAATTATTGTGATATCATAAGCCTTCGATTGAGGCTTCTACCTCTCGAAGAGCTTTAATTCATATTTAATAGATATGATAAATACTTATTAGTATATCTTATATATATATATATATATAAATATTCACGTATGTATAGAAATATATATATATACGTATGAGTATATATACGATTACCATTGAATCATATATACATGTGATCATATACCTTTATGTATAAATATATACATATGTACATATTTATAGATACCCACATATATATATATATATTTATATATATATATATTTATATATATATATATTTATATATATCAAAACCATGAAACTATTTGATCTTAATGTATACACATATATCGTAATATATATACAAATATCATAATGACGAGATTGATACTAATTCAATTTTGGTAATAATAATATATAATGATTAATACATTAACAAATAAATACTAACAATCCTATAGCTTTCTATAAGAGAAACTTTGATTCAACTTAGGTTAACTTACCTAAGAGACACAACTTAAGATCAAAATTTACTCATATTCAAAAATATCCAAAACCTGACCTATGCACAGACTTTGAACTCGGATGAAATTACTATCAAGTCCTTATTCATACCCTTCTCCCAAGTGATACTCTCACTCTCCCTTTGGAAGGCGTGAAATCCCTCTTGTATATCCACTTAGAAAAACAAACACGTAGTTAGCATAACATTTTCATCGCATTCATATCATTGCATATTCATCAATATTTCAATTAAATGCATACAACCATTACAACACATATAATTCATCATAGTGTTCATCTTTCAATGTTTCATAATCACGTAAATCATCAATGCATTTACCATAAGGTGAAAAGTATTTATTGTAATTCAAAGATGGGGTATAACACTACAAGCATGATGCTCACAATGTCAATTTTCTAAAAAAATTGTAAAAACCCAAGTCGAAAATACCTAAAGAAAAAAGCAAGCCTTTTTACAAAGGCGTTGCACTGTCATTCGACAAAAGAATCACTATATTTCAATAGCATCGTATTAGTATGCAAAAGAAAAAATGTTGAATTTTTTCTAATGCATCAAGTCGAACCAGTCAAAAGTGTCACTTTATTACAAAGCATCATGATATTTCCACATAATCAACGCTATTATAGAACTCAACGCTTTTGACAAAAGTGTTGATTCACAGGACACAAACATCGAATCACATTTCAATAGCGTCACAAAAATTGTGACACATTTGTTGGTCCTAATTTTAGCCTACAAATTTTGCTATCTAAAAAAATGTGCAAGGGAATTTTATCGAGGTATGTATCGGGGGTCCTGCATTGGCTGGCCACTGGAACTTGTGGACCTAATTTGTGTGGTGTACGACATGAACTACGTGGAACATCGTCTCAGGTGCTCTAAGAGAAATTTAAGCAAGGATCTCTCTCGGCTCAATGATCTCTAAAAAAAAAGGTGTGCAAATGAGCTTAAATTCACCCAAATGAGCATATATGCCTAGCCAAACCTAGGGTTTTAGCCCTACAACTTCATTTTCTTGCTTCACATCCAATATATTGGTCGCTTTATCAATCTCTGAGGACTTATTTTTTTACCTCTACGTAGTTGAACCACTCTCGTGACTTTGTCACGAGCTCAACCTGAAAAATCATTTTTTTTCGCTCGATCTCTTGAGGGGCACCACACCAACATTCCTTTGCTCGCTAGGGCACAGTCTTGAGTATATCACACACCCTGATTTCCATTACTAACATCGTTTCACACATAGTTCACCTATTTCGTCCATTTAATTAAATAATGTCCAATTATTTAGTTAAATTCACCTTTTTCCTCTATTAATCGAATAATTAATTTTATTTGATTAATTCATCATCTTCATATTAATTTTATTCTCTTTTAATTAAATAATATCAAATTATTTAATTAAATTCCATTAATCCTCTTTGATTAAATATTTCTTAATTGTTTAATTAAAGATCTTAATTCTTCCAACTTGCACAATTAAATGATTTACTAAATTGTTTAATTAGCTAATTATTCCTCCAATCCTCCAGGTTGTACAAAGAATATTCTCATGGAATATTCCCTTTTCAAATTCAACTTCTTCCCTCTACATGAAATATCTCCCAAATAATTCCTAAAATTTAGGGATTTATTGATCTCTCATGAATTATGGACCCTTCATTAAAATCTTTGATCCATGCCTTCATGAATTATGGACCATTGATTCATTTCTTGATCGACACATCTTCAATTCAATTTTCTCCATTGATTAGAATTTTGAATCCTCATCATTAGTTCATTCCAAAAATATATAAATACCAAGCCATTTTACATGAAGGAGGATTCACAATCCTTATGCAAACTTACTATACTAAAATTATCACTCACCATTGGGCCTTTTGAGCATTTTTGAATCATTCCCATCCATCAATCCACCATAGATTTTGCATCAACTCAACATGGATTAGGAAAATTGAGCAATCCACTTCCCATATCACTCCATTTGCACTCAATCCACAATGGGATTGCAGGTTTACATCATTAGTTAGGTTCATTGGCTTTGAATTATGTTTAATGCTTTTGAAATTGAATCTTTCTTAATGTTGTAGGTTAAATTTTATTGGAGTATTGTATTTAATTGATCTATATCTTGTTTAATTTTTTTCATTTCTTGTTACTTGATCAATTGAATTCATTATACTTACAGGATGAAACAACCATAGCACCAACTATGTCTTTGCCAATGTACACTCCAAATGATGTTGGATAGATTTTGAGCCAAGTAAGGATTTCTTTTCCCTTATATGAGGCTCTTAGAATTCCTTAGCATAGAGAAAGGGATCTTTTATTTTTTCTATTGTGCTTGAGCAACCAATTAACACCTCAAATGAAGAAGAGATGATAAAGAATGATGATATTTTGGTGAACAAACAGTTGAGTGTGGACCCTTTTTATACAACTTTTATCATTAATGGTTGGTTTCTCCATAATTGTATGCTCAACTGAGGTGTGTCTAGCAATGTCATGCCACTTTAGGTGATGAATGAACTAGGTCTACAAGTGTCAAAGTCCTATGGAAAATGGTTTTCTATGGAATCTAGAGAAGTGAATTTCATTGGGTTAGCAATGTAGAATTCCAACTTGCTACAGGTACCCAAATAGGGTTTTCACATTGGATATTATTGTAGTGGACTTTCCTCCTAAATGGGGAATGTTGTCTAGAAAGTGGGTTGCATCCATTGGTGGAAGCATACAAATGGATTTATCCTATACCAGCATTCTGCTACATGGTGAAAATGTTAAGTTACATAGGGAACAAAGATCCCTTGACAACATTCAAGATAGATACGAGTCACCTAATGAGGTAAACTTATTTGATACAAGTATTGATCATATGATAGGTTACTATGATGAGATGGGGATTGAGGAGGATGTTATCACTCCTTAAAATGTTGATGGAGAGTTGAGTGAGTATTTTTACCATGTTATTTGATAGTGATGTTCTAAAGAAGGTAAATTGTGTTGGTATTGTTATCATATCTCCAACTAGTAAAAAATATAAGTTTTCCTTTAGGTTGAACTTCCCATGTACAAATAATATCATTGAATATGAAGCCCTATTGTGGGGGTTAAAAGTAGCTCATAAAAATGGAGTTAGATGTCTAAGAATTTGTGGAGATTCAGAATTGGTAGTTCAATAGGTAAAAGACATATTTCTAACCAAATAAAATAAGTTGAGGTTGTATATAAATGTTGTTTGGGACAACATGGAACTATTTGACGCTATTAGTATTAAATGGATGGACAAAAGTTTATTTTGATGCTCTTGCTACTACAACATCTAGGTATGAGTTGAATTATTATCTTCATGTATTTTAGTAGACTATGAGTTGTCGACAAGGCCCACCATACTAGATAATATATGCAGTTGGTAGGTATTTGATGATCATCAATACATCTATAAGTTTATTAATTGTATGGATGAGTTTGATAACCAAATGACTGACTAAAAATCAATGGTGGAAATAGAAAATGGAAAAGAAACCCTATTTTGGAATGAAGTGGTACAACTCAAGACAAATACTATTCCTAAAGGCTTAGTTGCCTTGGAAAAAATGTTTGATAATGGAGACCGCTACAAGAAAAAATGAAAATTGATTCATGGGGATGATGTTGAGGGAGTGAATTTGGGGACAATTGAAAAACCTAAAATGGTGTACATTGGTAAGAGGCTTAAACCTCATGAAAAATAAATGCTCATTTCTTTGCTACATAAATTCAAGAAGTATTTTGCATGGTCATATGAGGATCTACAAGTATATAGGGAATATTTGTTTCAACATACTATCCCACTTCAGCCTAATGCTAAACCATTTAGATAAAAACAAAGGCCTACCAATCATACATTGGCTCGTCAAATGCAAAAAGAGCTGATGAAACTAAAGGAAGCAAGAATCATCAAAGCAATTAGGCATCCTAAATAGGTGTCTAATCTTGTCCCTGTGCGGAAAAAGAAAGGAGAAATAAGGCTATGTGTTGATTTTAGGAATCTCAATCTAAAATCTCTCAAGGATAACTACTCTCTTCCAAGTATGGACCATTTATTGTAGCAAGTAACAAGATTATAATTAATGTCCACGATGGATAGATTATTAAGCTACAATCAAGTGGTTGTGAAAGAATTACAACACAAAATAACATTCACTACTCCATGGGGCACATATGTGTACATGAGGATGCCATTTGGTTTAAAGAATGCAGTGTCAACTTTTCAAAGGGCAATGGATGTAGATTTTTTTGGTCTTATTGATTGGATCATGATAGTTTAGCAAGATAACCTAACTGCATTTTCAAAGGAAAGAGGCGAGAATTGCAATCACCTAGAATTAATTTTTAAAACATGTTTAGATCACCAGATTTCTTTGAATCCCAAGAAGATTCAATTTGGTATTGAGGGTAAAATTTTAGGGAACATTGTGTCAAAGAATGGTGTGAGGATATACCCTGAAAGAGTTAAGGCTATTATCATCCTTCCTCAACCTAAATCTATGAAAGGAATTCAATCCTTTTTTAGGAAGATCAACTTTGTTAGGATGTTTGTTCCTGACTTCATTGAGAAGATTAAGGCCATATAAAAAATGATCAAGAAATGAAAATCAATTGAATGGATTGGTGAGCTAGCTAAAGCTTTCAAATTAAACAAGTCATATCAAAGCACTAGTGCTAGTAAGTCCAAATTATTCCAAACCTCTCCATCTCTTTTCTTTTGCATCATTTTATGCCATAGTTGTGTTGTTGCAAAAGAATAATGATGGATTTGAGCAACTTTTAGCCTTCTTCAGTAAATCATTAAAATCATCTGAGTTAAAATATTCTATGATGGAGAAGCATTCTTATGATTTGATTGAGGTAGTAAAATATTTCAAATCTTATCTAGTAGGTGCAAAAATTTTAACATGTGTGCCACACCCAATTGCCAAAGATATTTTCATGCAGTGAGAAGCCTTAGGTAAAATATGGTTGGATGAATAAAATCAAAGAGTATGACATGGAAATTTAAAACACCAAAAATTTTATAGGTCAAGGTTTGTCCAATTTGATGGAAAATTCCAACTTGGAAGCAACAAAAGTGAATGAGATAAATATAGAGGATGTTGCCCTACTATGCAGGTTAAGTGAAAATCCTTGGTACAAGGACATGATCTTCTACCTAGTGAACATGAATTTCCCACCATCAATGAATAGGAATCAAAGGAGAACCCTCAAACTTCAATCTCAAAAGTATGTGTTAATCCAAGGTGAGCTAACGTGGAGAAACCATGAGAGAGTTTTAGTCAAATGTTTGGATAATGAGCAGGCTAACAAAATAATCACAAAGTGTCATCATGGTGTCTATGGTGGGAACTTTAGGGCTAAGACCATGTGCAACACATAAGATCTTTAGGGCTGCCCACATTGTTTAAGGATGTAGCACAAGTGACAAGAAAATGTGATGTTTGCTAAAGATTCTTGAGAAAACTAAAGTTTGTTGGTGTATTTCCCTTGTTGCCTCTTTTAGTTGAGGCCCCTTTTTAGTGGTGGGGGATAGAATTCATAGGAGAAATACAAGAGAAGTACAAGAATGGATATAAGTGAATCCTTGTAACCATTGACTACTTCACCAAGTGGGTTGAGGCAATTCCAACTACAATGCAACACCCAAGGTGGTAATGGATTTCTTAATCAACAATATTATAACCAAGTTTGGGGTTCCAACCAAGATAGTAGTTGATAATGTTGTGTTATAGATCACAAGCCATGATGAATTATGCTCTAAGTTTGGTATAAAATTGGTGCATTCTTCTCCATACCACCCACAAAGCAATGGATAGGTTGATTCAAGTAATAAGAGCATGATGGAGATCATAAAGAGAACACTTGATCAAAACAAGAAAAGGTAGGATGACAAGATCATGTATGATCTTTGGCCTAATAGGGTTACTTTCAAGCATGTTATTGGATGTAGTCCATTTAAATTAGTATATGGATTTGAGGCCAAGATGCCCATCAATTTAGAGTTTTCGGTGTATCAATTGCTACAAGATATAGATGTTGATTAGTGTGGTGTTGTGTCTTTGAGGATTATGGAGCTAACTAAGTTAGATAGAAAATGAAAAGCAGCATAGGAAAAGAGCCTAAAATACAAGAAGACCATAATACATTTGCATGATAAGCTCGGTCATCACCAAGGGAGTTTCAAGTTGGTGACTTGGTCCTTTTGTGGAATGCCAAGTCAAAAGATAAGGGAAAGCATGGAAAATTCGACCACTTATGGCTTGTACCTTATGGAATCATTGAGAGTATGAACTTCATGTATATCATCTCATGGATCTTGATGGAGAATTATTGGAGCTACTTGTGTATGGTCAACATTTAAAGCATTAATTTTTGTAAGTGTTGGAGGTCATAGTTTTGAATGGTGATTAAAATGTTTGATCTTCCATGTTTTGTCTGTGTATTCAAGTAATCTTGATTCCAGTTTGGTCAAGATAGTGTTTTGTTTTGACCTTGATGGAAATTTTGTGGTCTACCCAGGAATCTAAATTCGTGTGATACATGTAGCAAGCATCCATCCCCAAACAAAGCCAATGTTAGGAATCGAATCTTCATTTCACCAAAATCTAAAAATTCAAAAATTTCCTAAGTCAAGGAAGTGATCAAAGCCTTAGTTGATGAAGGGAGGTGGTCAGTAGTTCCCTAAGAACCAAGAAATATTGGTTCCTAGTTCCCAGTCTCGACCTAAGCTCTGATAGAGTATGCTAAGGACTTGTGCATGAATTGGGGGTGGAGGTTCTTGCTAGAGGTGAAGTTGTTGATAAAGAGGATTAGTGTATGCACGTAGTGGTGGTTTTAGATTAGTGTGAAAGCCCTAACATTACAATGAGTATAGATTCAAAGAGGAAGGTATTTTGACTTGGAAAATTTTCTATGTGTTTTCAACAAATGTGTTGAGGCACCAAAACCCTGACACATTGCATTTGAATTGAGTGGCCTCCACCTAATTGTAGTAATGGTGACGCGTAACCCAATGACCACAATTAATTGCAACGTCCTCTTTCCATTTTTAGAACTTGTCTTCCAATCTACTTTGTCCATTCTTGGCACGTTTTAAATCCTCCACTGCTGATTAAAGGTTATTGTACCATGATTTAGGGTTTGGGCTAGAGAATGTTTTTAATTAGTTATTCTCTTTCAATTTGATATTGTACGGTACTAGGATGTAGATAAGAGCATAAGAATAATCCAGAAGTGCAAAATTATACATAAAATCATTTCCAGAATGATTGCAAGGAGGCATGGATAGTGTTAGACTATTAATAGGTTATTATATCATTGTCCAATTTTATGCTCCATTAATGTGTAAACAGACTCATAAAATGTATTATTTAAAAATGTTTCATTCAATACATTTATTGTTGTGAATGTAAGCACCATTAAATAAATATGACAAAGTTCTAAACTTGTTGCAAGACTTGTAACAACTCTTTTTAGCATATGAGTTTGAATAGTTCATTGATGGATAACTAAGTAGATGAAACTAACAATGGTATAAATGGATTCATTTAATGTGTAGATCAGTCATAACTTGTTTTTTTTTGTCATTTCTCCTTGTCATATGCCACTTTGTTGCCTTGGGATAGACATCAATCTCATTATACCTGTTCTAGTCACAAAAATCAAACAAATTATTAAACATTTTCATTTTTAGTTTGAGTGGTTCATGACATCACTACATCTAGGGAATGTTTTATACAAATTTCAATTATTCATGCAACTCACCCCTACCTTGCACTCACTATTGAGGTGTTATATCAACTATATGGAAGTCATTTAGTAGTTAGTAGTTATTTTATATCATCCCAATGATAAATTTGGGGTTGAATCAACAATTTGGGTTTAATTGTTTGTTCTTTTGTTTGTTTTATACTCTCACCTCTAGGAATACCCTCCTGAGTCTAAGCTAAGATCAAAGTGAAGGAGAGAAAACCCACTCCCATAGAGTTAGTTTGAAGTCCTCCATAGTTTTGTAAATGAACTGATTTCACTCATTTGTTGACAACCCTAGCCATGTGAGTGAAATTTAGTTCTAAGGAATGAAGCAGTTATTTTGAGACCTAACATCTTTTTTAATCAATCTTGAAATGTGGTCATAATTGGTTGAAATCAAATGAATGTCTTTAAAGTTTTCTTCTTCTACATTCATCTAAATTTCAAAAATCTTGCATAGATTCTAAATAAATTATCTAGATTAAATGAACACTACATTTACAAGTTCATCTCTAGGGTTCACATATCTTGCTCCCACTGAGTGACATAACAAAATTCTCAAAGGAAGACATCTTAAAATCACTCACCAAAGAACTCTTTGCCACGTATAAGGTAGACACAAACATTGAATATTCAATTCCTAGCTTTGAGAGAACACCAAATAAATATTGTGTACCTGATTTTTCAATTTTATAATCATTCAATTGTGCTTTTAGTGACTTGAATTCGGTGATGAAGTCATGTATGTTGTCAAAATTACATGGATTGTAACTTATTAGTTTATTTTCTAATAAATGTCCTTAGATTTCATCTATTTGCCCAAATAATTTTAGCAATGTAGTCCACATAGATATAGGTGCAACAAAATGCTTAACTCGAGAGACATACAAGCACAATAGGCAATGTCTTATTCACAACTATTTAATCAATTGTTATTTTTAACTTCATTATTCGTTCATTCAGCATCAAGCCCATGAACTATTATATACAATCTCCTAAATCTTAATAGTTGCTTCATTTCATATTTCCATTTAGGATAGTTATGTGTTAAAAGTGGAATCAAAGATTGCTCCATGATGAAACAAGTTAATGGTACAAAGAATGATTGAAGACAATGTACACACATGCAACAATGTCTAAGATGTCTACCTATTTTTTTAATGACATCATGTGACCCTTTTTTTGATGGTGAAATTGAATGGTCCACAAAGAGTCCACTAAGGCTCAAGGCTTATTAAATGCAAAGACTCAACCCTCTAAAATTACGACTTAGAACTAGATTTAACCTAAGACAAAAAAATCTAATTGATGTTATTGAATTTTCTTTATCAAATATGAAGTAAAATAGAAAACATATAAACTCCAACTAATTCTTGTCCTAATAGAACCTCTATTAATTATTTAAAAAGAAAAATATAATACTAAATTTAATTTAAGATAAGAATAAATCAATGTTATTAGATTTTCTTCCCCTAACTTAAAATAAAATGAAAAATATCTAGATTCCAAACTTATATTAATCAAGATTTAAATATCATATATTTTTTCCACTAAAATACATGGACACAAAATCCTTAAAAAATCCATTTTATAATAAGAGGTGGGATTAGCTTGTTGATGTAGAAAAGTACTAGATTCTATTCACATGGATAAAACAACATTCTCACTTGACTAAAATGTTTGTCCTACAAATTTCCATGTAGGGGAGGAGGACCTAGCAGTTGTGCACCCTAACTTCAAAATCATATGTGGTGATGTCGAACAAGTATAAATTTTTTATAGCAACTTCCTTGGCTAGTTGATTGCTTAAACCTAAGGTTTCAATTCTATATCATCAAATTTGATACCACTAATATGCGGTAAAAAGTGTTGAAAATAGCAATTTTTTAACCCTTGACCTATGACAATGAATTATCACACCATCATTAAAATTACTTGTAGCAATAATTGAACCCTTTTTTTCCAAAAATCATGTGCACCCCCACTTAAATAAACAAGTGCCACATAGTGGCTAGTACTTGCATTTATATTATTTTAATTATAATATTTTAGATTTAATAAAAAATAAATGTAAATTTTATTAAGGTGAATAAAATTAAATGTAAGTTTTGCTAATTAATTATGTCTAAAGCATTCATAATGGCATACATTAAGCAAAGAGATTTGTGTAATCCGTGTACATAAAAACACGTCCATAAATCTAGGTACCTTAATAAATCATCACCATTCTTTAAAATAATTAAATCTAGGTACCTTAATAAATCATCACCATTCTTTAAAATAATGTTTTAATTAAAAACATTAAAAAAATAAAAGGCAAATAACATGAATAAAGAAATAAGACCTGGAAGACCCTTTCAATTTTCATGGAATTTGAATAACCGTCTTCCAACCCTGCTTTTATATTCTCATAAAAACAAATTGATAATTATTGTGCTACACACGCAACCATGGCAACCACAACATTATTGCATTACAAATGCAACCTAGTTTACATAGGTATTTATTATAGTGGGTCTGATTATATTGTTTTTCTAATTGGGGGTTGTAGCCCTAGCTCGGTTGGCTAATCTTTCCTATTGCTGCCCAATTCTTGCAGTCTAAAAAAAAAATATTTTTCTAATTGTTTTTTAATTCTTTATGTAGGAGCTATTATGGCCCCCCATGAGAGTTGTAGGAATGGCAAGCATCAAAAAAGTGATGCAAAGTTTAAATGGGATTGGAAGGGTGATAGATGACAATAGGGGTTTATGGTGACGTTTGGTAGGGAAGAGTGCAACTCTTTTATTCTAATTTTCATTATGTATCTTGTTCAACCTCACATGAAACCAAACAAATCAAATAGTTGTATATATGTGATTTTATTTCTTCTTCCATGAGTAAGAAAAGTATTATGTCAATTATCATTGTGTCATACATTTTTGTTTGTTTTAATTAGTTTGCAACATAACGAATGGTTTTCATCCTTGGATTTCTTACTGAAATTAGATATGTTTGATCTTTTCTAGATCACGCTTTTGGGATTTTTGTTCATTGTTACATGGCTTTTCTAAGTTATGTAAGTATTACTGCTCTTTTTCCGCAAATGAGACTACTTTAAGTCACTCTTTATCATTGGTAGGGATAAGTATACCTACATTTATTGAATAATCCTACTTGTTTTATTTGTTCCATTTGTAGCTTCTAATTTTCTCTACCCTATTTTGTATTGGTGTAGATACAGATTTTAATTGTTTTCTATATAGTTTTAAAAATTTTATTAAGATGAAGAAATGTTCCATTTATAGATAGGCTTATTATCATGAAACTACAACTTTGCGGTAGCCTTAGCTTTTGTTAATTCCTCCCTTCAGGGACTAAGTTTTATGTATTATCTACTTTCATTTTGGGATTTGAAGGTGATATAGCATCAATATTGTTTTGAAATTTTGCCTACGCAAGAATTTGTGTCTGGTGCTAGTCTCACGAAACAAATTGAACCCCTAAACTATAATTTTCTGTTGGGCACCAACTTAATTATAAATAAACAACTAATTATATATAATTAAATACATAATTAGTATTTAATGTACAGTTCCTCATTGAAAATAATTAATATTAATAATTTTATAATTAGTATTTCTTGTACAATTCCAACCATTATTGTGGGTGATGACAAAACTTCTTGCACGGCCCTTACTCCATTGGCGTCTTCCATCATGCAGTGTGGATTCCAGCAAGTTCTTACCAGGAATTGGGACCCCAAGGATAGGGTTAAGGAATTCGTCATCATAATAAGAAAGGTCAAATATAACCATGTACATATCACCTAGCTAGATGATGACTGATTCAATATATATGGCTTTGCACTGTAAGATGGTGTTATGATAAAGTAGTTGAAAGAATGCCCAGGAATAGAACCCGCTACCTACATCAATTGCTTTGTCATCTAGAGAAGCTAAAGAAAAGAAAAACTATGAACTCAATGTTCACCTTCTTTCTAGGCCTAACAAGTCTTAAAGCAACATTAGTTGCAATTTTTGCATTAGCAATAACATCTGCTGCCCTTCTAGTAATAGGCCTTCTTGGACCACACGTGTGTCCCACTACTGCTATAAAGCCATCAATATGGAAAGCCATATCACTGACATCCAAGAAGATTGATTATTGAATCTGTATAAATCTCTCAATGAATCCCATATTACTAAACTGAAACTAAACATTCTATGCTCTTCTTTTTAAAGAGAGTGAAAAATCCATTAGATGCAACCATACAAGGATCAATAAGCATACAAGGATCAATAAGAATAATTCCAAAAGCTATAGCTAATTGTACGAAAAACAAAACTATGAACTGATCGGTTTTTTCTCAAGCAGTACTACAGAACAAAATCAAACAGTGCAACTCAATAGAGAAAATCAGACACTTGCAGTTCAATAGTTTTCTGGATATATTAAACATACTCACATTTTGACAATGTCATTTTCTTCCAATATGGTTTCATGCCCCACATTTGGAGAAAAATGGCATACAATGCTATTGATTGAGATACAAGTAGGAAACACTACACCTTTTTCCATCTTTTTCTTTTTGCATTTGTATACATATTTCCTGTTAATCTGCATAGAATGCAACAAAAAAACCATTAGACAACATATCATCTCAAATACCATGGAAGCTGAAAATAGTTATTGTAAATTTATTTTGAGTGACATTACGGCCTTCCTTTTCATGCAATATGGAGTGTGAATGGACTTTCGCGGTTTATGAACACAGTTTATGTTTGGATATAATTCATTTGATATTTATGACAAGTGACAATCTTGTTAGTCCCTGCCTATATAGGCGGAGACTAATGTTTTCCCTTCAGTTTGGGCAATTATTTTGGTCGTTGGAAGTAGCACCAGCAAAGAAATGGACAGTTTTTCCTATGGTGTGCGCTGTGTTGATTTTGAAAACCGAATTTTTGCAATTTTCTATTTTTTCTGATTCGCCATTGCATTTTTGCCAAGGTTTTTTTTTTTTTTATTAAAATTTGGGGGAAAAATTCTCCCAGCCAATGGGCAACGAGCAGGGAAAATATTTAGCGCATTGTCTAAAGTTTGATTTGTGGGCAATGAGCAGGGAAAATATTTAGCGCATTGACTAAAGTTTGACTAGGGAAAAATTGCGACTGTTCTGGTGGGTAGGTGGCATTTTGTAGAGCACTTCACGTGGCTTCCCTCTATCACCACATTTTGCAGAGCAGTTCACGTGTCTTCCTTCTATTACCACATTTTGCATACATGTGTAATGGGTTAGTCACTCTATAATGCGTGGTCCACTTCTAGCTGCTTTTGCTTGTGCGTCTCGGTGCAAAGAGTTTTGCTTTGTTAGGGTTACGTAGTACTTTTCCTGCAAACTCTACGATTCTTCTGAACGGCATTGTTGAGTGCATGAGATACTTTGTCCAAAATCTTGAGGTAAGCCGCTTGCCATGATTTCAACAAGTTTTATTTTTACATGTTGTTCTGTAAATTGTTTAGGAGATCAGTTGTTTTAGCTGCAACTAGTCTTAATGATTCAGGGAGGCATTTGTGTCTCTTGTTATTAAATGGAAATAGAATAGCAAGCTTACAATACAGGCTTATTAAGCATGCCAAGAAGATCCTCTGTGGAATGACTCAGTAAGCATAAGCATATTCTTGCTTCTAAATTTATGTCAATGTGGAGACATATTTTAATCTCCTATGCCATATTTAGGTATTACTTCACCATGCATCTTAATATAAACTCTGCAAGATATCTGAAGACTGAAACCATTGGCTGTGCTTTTTTCCCTTTTTGGCTCTGTTTCATTGTCTTACCGTTTGTTGGTGTCAAAGAGAATGAAATGAATAAGAAGATAAATGAATAGAAGTGAAATTTGTTTGCAAGATCTTGTAATCACCATTGAGTGACTAATTTTAGTTGATTTTTACCACTTCAAGTGTAATAGCTATTTGTGAAAGAGGTGAACTGGGTGCAGATGTTGTGACATGTAATAAAAAATGCCTCCAAGACTGAGCAAAACCAAAATTGAGGTATTGCATTGTAATTATCCCAGACAAGCAGATAAATTACGAAGCTCGCATCAATTGTAAATCAGTGTATTTGTAGATTTATATATTGTTAGCTCCAAATCCTACAATATTGTTCCATTTTATGATAGTTGTATTTATCCATAGCGAATTCCTGTCAACCACCCAAAACTATCTAACTCTATTGCATAATAGTTGTATTACAGAAGACTTGTGTGGCTTAATACAGTCCTACAACCCATGTGCCCTAAATTTAAATTTATCTCCAGCAATCATTACAAAATTGCAGGAGATTGTCTCTGCCATGCCCTCACCAAATTAGGGTTAGCAGCAATAATAGACAATCAGACCGACCTATTTTCCCTAGCAAATACAAATAAAAATTAAAAATATCACTTATTATTTCATGGCTGGCAATGCATTAATAAGCCCCAAATTACATATAAATATGGGTGATTGAAGGTAGTAAGGAAAGGAAATAAGCAGCAATTGTCATCATACAGCAATGGAGTTTATCTTATGCAGAAACCATATTTTACAGAGGCAGAGGTTCATAAGCCACTAATCGTTTAGACTGAGCAGTACAAATGAGACGTGGCATTATAGCAATGAAGATCAACCCTCAGCTAAGCCGAAAAGGAGAAATAATAAAAGAGATCGAGTCATTAAAGGATAATATTAATATGGATTAATTATCCTTTAATGAGATAATTACGATTAAACAAACAAAAAGACACACCCATTGAGGGGACATGGCCATCTGCCCAGTACAGGTATAAAAGCAAAACATTTCAAAGAAAAGAACAAGCGATTGGAGAGAGAGAATTCAGTCTAAGAGGAATAAATCATTCAATGCAGCCCGATATAAGGAAATCGGGATCTGCATTTCCTGAGTTAATAATTAGCATTAATTTCTATTTGTGCAGAAATCCAATTCCCTGAATTGGTGGTATGGAATCTAATCTACAGTCATATGATGCAGCAAATTTAATGTGAATAGCTATTATTATCTAATCAGACACTTCAGTTACTAATAATATGTATTACTGCTATTGTTATATCAGTAAATTCAATTAATCTCTGTTTGTCATATGCCTTGAAAGCTCAACCATGATGGAAAGAATTGAGACTCCAAAGGGGAAACAGTGATGGAGCACTCTCCTAGGTATGCCACCTCCATTGGGGACCTGATGAGCCTCAGTGTTAGGGTTCAAGCAATAAACATTAACAATTATATGTAGATTGAATAACCCAGAAATAACAATGAAGAATAACACAAAAGAAATCAACACAGAAATTTAACGTGGTTCATTCAATATGGGCTACATCCACAGAAACTCAGCCACCAAATGATTTTATTATCCAGTGCAAAACAGATTACAATCTCAAGAATTGCCATACCGCAACATACATCCCAGCCGCTTATAACAAGCTTTTTTTGGAAGCTTCTAGAATTAGGGCTTTACAAAATCATTTTTTCATTTGACGTGTTAGCGGGGCAAAACCTTGACATGTTAATGGGGAAAAAAAAAATCCCAAGGGCTGCGCCCCCGAACCCCCACTATCGAGGGTTGCCACCCCTGAACCTCGGCGAGGATATGTTACTAGTGTACAGTATTGCATAATCAATTGCCACATACCAACACTCAGGAGGCCAAGGGGTACAAAGGGTACTACCTTTGCGCTTAGGAGAGATGGCATTTTCAGGGCACCTTTTGGAACCTCACTCCTCGATCATGGATGACCAACATAGGAGGTCAAATCATAGGAGAGAATGCCTGCCAATTTCCTCCATGAAACACAAAATTTAGCCTTCTAGGTAAAACTTGGGATCAATTTAGCAGGGTGGCTTGTTATAGATAACAAATTGCTTTGCTTCTGCTTTCCAATGCCTGCCAATGTCCTCAACGATTTGTGTCATATCTATTGAAGTGAAAATGTCCTCTGTGATTCGTGTGGCATCCATTAAAGTGCCTAGCAAGCCTCTTTTTGTGAATCCCACAACCCACTTTTTCCCTTCCATCTATGGTGAAAGGGCATCTTGGGAAGCCCATCTTCTAAGAAAAAAACACATTCCTAAACAAGATAAGAAAGAAGGTCACATTTAGACTACAATGAATCTTGTGAGTAATAGCAGTTCAAATCCAAATAATAAGATAAGAGCAAAGTGGGTTTTTAATTGGGGTCGTTTCTTTACCTTTAGCCAAGAGGGCACATTACTTCTATATCCAGTTGCAAGAATCACATTATCAAGCTCCTCTTGCCCATCTACGAATTTGGCTCCACAAGATGTGAAACTTTCGATGTACGGGATTGGACATCATCAACCAACTCATATGGAAAGTGAAAATGCAAAGTTTGAAGACTGGTTGTGTGCCATTCTTGAATTGAACAATTTTGTCAAGGTTTTGAATACGCTGACCATAGAAAATAGAAGTCACTATCTATCCAATCTGAAAAGTGAGATACCTTTTAAGAGCAGGAAGTTTTGTCTCTTGTCAGTGAGGTGTTAATGGAGGTGATTTCTGCGTTTGAGCTCCACAAGATGTGAAACTTTCTATTGCCATCAATACCTGTAAGAATATAGATTCATAAATCATTCCACTGCTCCTTATGCCAGAACCATAAAAATCAGATAATTTGAGAGAGATATGGACATTCTTTGTACCTTGATCTGCCCTTTTGAAATTTTGGCAAGAGTTCCAACATCCAGCATAGGCATTTTCCCACACTTGTTCTTGAGCTCAAGAGGGCCCATAGCAAGCCTTCTGAAGCCACATTGCCACTATCACCCAAGCCACCAAAGCAACAGAAAATCCACCACCAAAAGTGGCAACCATTTGAGAAGCCAAATCGCCACTTCAAATGTTGATCTCCCAAGCATTTCTCTCAGCAACACATGGACTTGAAAAATCAGAAACTAAAACAATTGCTTCAAATTCCTCCCTGGTTTTATAACCGCTTGCACGAAAAATGTGTCCCTGGAAACACTAGTTGCAGGAGAATTCAGGTGCTACAACCTCCGCATTGTCCTTGTTGGCCACAATCAACCAATGGCAAATATGCTATGTCTCCATCCTCGTTTTCTAATTTGCAGTCGTCAATCTCCATTGTGGACCCGGCAATTCTCCTGTTTTAAAAACTCTTGCTTGTTTTTTGAACTCTCAATGTCTAAAACATTTGTCTGTTTTTGTCCATCTTCGTCCGTCTACTTCTCCCATTTAAGCTGCCGTCATCATGTCATCCCATGGGGGATGGTTTTAGATGTTATGTATCTTAAAACATGTGTTTTTGTAGGCAGAATAGCTTCTGTCGATTTTGACTACTATTGTTTGTACTTTTGTATGCGATGATGAGTAGTTGTACTCATTTTTGTGTATTAATGATACATGTTATATTAAATTATGATTGACACTTTTTTAAATATTAATTGATATTTTTATATTCAAACAATAATGAGAATATGTTCTATTACTGAAACACATTATGACAAGTACCCTCACAGCTTTTGAAACATGCTCAGGATATTCTTTCCACAATCTCTCCTGAAATGAAATTACAATACCATTGCAAATCATTTTTCTTAAGAACATGAGAGCATTTAACACACCATTTTAAGGGACTCGGACTGTTTCAATTTCTGCTTTGCAATAATCAAGTCTTTTGAACCTACAGCTACATGAGGAGGTAGCCATTCAATGAATATTGTAGTCCTTCCACATGCTTCCATCCTTCCACTTCAAGTACTGAAGTTGTGCTAGATTGCCAATGGTATCAGGGAGGTTATTTAAACTGACACCGTTCCAAGTTTAAGTGTTGCAGCTGTGACAGGTTGCCCATGATATCAGGGAGTTTATTTAACCCCCAACACCCTTCCAAGTTTAAGTGCCACAGCTGTGACAGGTTGCCAATGGTATCAGGGAGTTTATTTAACCCCCAACACCCTCCCAAGTTTAAGTGTTGTAGCTGTGACAAGTTGCCAATTGTATGAGGGAGTTTATTTAATTGCGTACACATTTCCAAGTTTAAGTGCTGCAGTTGTGACAGGTTGCCAATTGTATCAGGGAGGTTACTTAAACTCTTACACCATTCCATATTTAAGTGCTGCAGCTGTGACAGGTTGCCAATTGTATCAGGAAGGTTGTTTAAATTCTCACACCATCCCAAGTATAAGTGCTGCAGCTGTGACAAGTTGCCAATTGTATGAGGGAGTATATTTAACTGCCTACACCCTTCCAAGTTTAAGCGGCGCAGCTGTGACAGGTTGCCAATGGTATCAGGGAACTTTTTTAAGCTTCCACAGTTTCTCAAGTCCAAATTCTGCAGCATTGACAGGTTGCCAGTGATAGAAGGGGTCTTCTTTAAGTATGCGAAGCATTTCAAGGTCAAGCAATAGGTGTCATCTAGTTGCATAATCTTCAATTGCCCGATGTTACCAACATCTCTGGAGTGGCGTGGCTTCCTTAGTGCTCTATTCGTCTTCCTTATTACTTTAAGGATATTCTTAAGTGCTCTTTTCTTCTCAATTTCAATGTCACACTTTGTCAACCTTAACCATATCAAACTTGGAGGAAGCATGGCTAGCGTGTCTTCTGTCATGTCTTCAATACGCAGTTTCTGCAAATGAAGATAACGAAGATTATGTGTGTACAACATTTCTAGCCTTTGTGGAGTGCCTCCATTGAGCCGAAGGCGAGAGAAATTGATGCCGTTGGATAAGGTGCTTAAATGTGCAGCCTCCCATAGCCGGGTACCCTGTTTTTCTTTTTCAGCAATAGTCCGCCCCATATCTTGCAAGTGGTCATGCATCTCAAAGACACCTTCATCATTAATCTTTATCAGTAACTTCATCGAAAGATTAAGTACAGCAGTGTCTACCATTTCATACAAGGATTTCCAAAAAACAATGGGCAATCTTTTGTGTTCTCCAACGAAGAAGCAAGCAATGTCAACAAATATTTCTTTTTCATCATCAGTAAGACCACTATAACTGATGTAGAGTCTTTTGTGAATGTCTGGGTTGCGAGTAATGTTGTGAAGAGCTTCTATCCAGCAACCCCTGTCATTCTCCTTATCATATAAGGAAGATCCAATCACTTCCAATGAAAGAGGATGACCCTTACAAGCTTCCACTATTCTTTCGGACAGATCTTGGTATCTGTCGCTTGGAGATGCTCTGAGGACAGCATGCCAACTAAATAATTGGAGAGCTTCATTTTTCTCTAATCCAATCATCTCGTGGATGCAATCGGTAACATTGAGAATGTGTTGGTCTCTAGAAGTTATAACAACTCTGCTGCCAGGGGCCAGCCAATCGCCAACTAAAGCATTCAATTGTATAACAGCATCCACATCATCCAAAATAAGAAACACACGTTTTCCTCCCAACCGATCTCTGAATATAGATATGCCCTTGTCTACAGCGTCCACGTTTCCATCATATTTGCTTAAATCTTCAAGAATTTGTTTCTGCAAACTTGTAAGGCCTGTGGGGTCTGCAGCTGTGGCACGGACATTAAATACAAAGCAAGCAGCTTCAAAATCAGCGTAAACTTGATTGTACACAGCCTTGGCAGCTGTAGTCTTGCCAATACCACCAATGCCCCATATTCCAACTTTAACCACCTCTTTCCTTGAATGGAGATTTAATTTCTGAACAAGAGAATTCTTCACGCTGTCCAGTCCCACTGGATGCTTGGCAACTTCTAATGGCACCCTGTCCAATGTCTTAATCAGGTCAGTCACCACCATCTTTACTAGCCAAGCTTCATAGCTGCAACAACAAAGGTACTACTAATTATTGTCGGTCTGCTCCTTTCCATAGACTAGATAGAAAAAATAGAGAGACGTTCAAAATTCATTCTTTTAAACTGCTTCGAGGGACAAGCTTTGGAGGAGAGTCGAGGAACTTCCTAATGAGTATAGAGCAAAGTTGCATGGACACGGATACGGATGCAGATAGGGATACGGTATTGGACACAGATACGGTATTGGATAGAGGAGATTTTCATTACTTTAAAAGAAAATAAGTAAATATAAATTATATAATATTAAAATTTAAACATTAATAATTTAGTAAAGAATAAAAAATTAAATTTATATTAATAAATTTCATTTATATTTAAAGAATAAATTTTAACTTTTTCAAAATTTCTAATGTTTAAACAACATAATATAAATATAAAACTATAAACAATTAACTTTTTTAAATCTATAAAAATTAAAACACCACAGTTGCACTGGAAGAAAACCTAGAAAAATGGGTCGCTGAAATAGAAAAACATTTCAGTTGTCTTCCTCATTTGCTGTAGGTTTTGTTTATACAAAACAAAAAGAAAATTGCATGATTGAAGTTTTCTAAGATTAAGTTTAGGAAGATTCATGTAAGATATTTTGAAAATCAAATCACAAAGTATCCGGCATGACTGGAAAATCAAGATTTTTTGGGCGCGTGTGGGTACGGTATCCAACGTGTATTTGCGGTGTATCGTACCCATATCTGTGTCGGATACGGGGATAAGCGTGCCCGGGGAGGGGCAGGGGCGTATCCAACTACTATGGTACTATAGAGCGATTGTTTATAAGTTGTATGAGCAGGTTAGAGCTAAAATCAAAACTAAAGAAGATAGGCCTAAATGCTTTGGTAGGGGCATTGGAGTCAAACAAGGGTGTCCTATATCTCTGACGTTGTTTGGTTTATATATTAATAAACTTGACGAATGATTAAACAAAATTATTGGAGAGGGGATTCAGCTGGCAAGTTACATGGTGAAGTACTTTTGTATGCAAATGATCTTATTCTAATAGCAAAATTTACCCATGGTTTGAGAGAGTATTTGAAGGCTCTAGAACATTTTTTGTCAAGAGGTTGGGAATGCAAATGAACACCAACAAGAACAAAGTCATGATTTTTTTAGAAGCAGCAATTTGACTTTATCAAGGGAAGTTCGTTGGAGATAGTGGAAGAATACAAGTACTTAGAAATTGATTTTCACAATAGGCTCAATTGGGAGACTTGTAGAACCAAAATGATACAAGGAGGATGGAAAGGTTATTTCCTACTTTAGAATAGGTGTAGGAAAGCGGAGTTATGGTGTTGGAAAACAAAGAAAATCCTTTTTGGTTTGTTCGTCGTGCCGGTTGTCCTCTATGGTTGTGAGGTTTGAGGGAGTAGCATGTCAATCCACCAGTGGAGGCAATTAGAAAGAATCCAAAAACATTTAATTACTATAGTCTCAAAATCAAATCAATGATCCCCTATGAGATTCTTTTGGCTGAGGCGAGAATGTTTTTGATGGAGGCACAATAATTTGTTTGCTAAACTACTTAAAAAAAGGTTGAAAACATCAATAAGCATCGCTGGCCCAAATTGGTTGTTGAGGAGGAATTGAATCGTAAAGACTTGGATGAAGCAGAATAGCAAGTGGATGAGCAAGTAGGACATTGAGTTGCAAGAATGTCCTAACATTAATGAAGAGATAAAAAAGTTTGTGTTGGAAAAATCCAAGACTGTTAGGTGGACAAAACAGATTGGATGAAAAAAAGCACACTATGTCAAAGAGTTCAACCCCACATGGGAATATGATGGAAAAGCTTATTTGAGGGCTGCAACTAAGGGAAAAGCTAAAATTTTAGTTGCGTAGTTGAGAACTGACTCTCATCATCTTAAATGTGAGACGGTAGATGGATGGTCCCCAAGGAAGAGTGGGAAGAAAGAACTTGCATTTTCTGCAACAAAGGGGTGGTTGAAACTGAATGTCACTTATCTTTGAATGTGCAACGTATGGGAATATCCATATTCAGTTTGAAAGCAATTTGAAGATAGGTAGTTTGAATGAGCTATTTGAGGAGGCAAGGCTTCCCAAAATGACGGGTTTCTTGATCAAGATTCATAATAGAAAAATTGACATTGAAAGGAACTTGAAAATGTGTTAATGTTGTGTCCCTTGTTCCCTTAGACCAACTTGCCTCGTGGCTGTCATTAACATTCCTTCCTTCATTCATTCATTTATTAAAAGGAAGGCACTAAGACAACTCTGAGAGTGTTACAAACTAGCACTTGCACCGGAGGGGGTGCAAGGGTTACGCCGATAGAAAAATATAGAGAAGTAAGAAGGGGAGAGACATGCAAATTATCATTAGCAAAGGTAACAATGTTTGACATTAGAAGATAGTAGTAGGTAAATATACAATGTGATTATACAATGTTTGAATCTCAGTAATAGATTGAGAACACGAATCATTACATTTTTTTTGGAATAGATGGATATATTGCATGATGTTTGCTTCAATAGTGCTGTTGTTGTAGGAGTGTACATGGAATGTAGTGTTGGGTGCATGGAATAAACGGATTGGTCAATGGAAATGCAAGGTATGGAAAGGATGGTTGGGGGTGTTATTTGGAGTGCGTGTGGGTATCTGGAGAATACTTGTATAATGGTGGTGCAGTGAATGATTATGATCCATATCAAGAAATTTACCATAAGCAGGTGTAAGGTGTAGATCGAATGTCAATCAAGATTAGGAGGATTCAGAATGTGGGGGGTGATGGGTAAACATGGATTTGGTAGGTGGTACATGGATGAATTGATTTAATTTGGATAAGGTGGATGGAGTGTTGGATCTATTGTGGATGGAGTAAGATGCGTGTACCTCTTTTGCCACATGTAGCTGTTGTTGTTTTTTTGCAATCTCATTGAGATGTAGACATCTCGATTAGGGAGCCATAAGAGTCCTTATGATAAAGTGTTGTTGTCAACGCATGGTTATTCTGAGATTTGGATATCATGGATGTCCCAACTTATGATGGTGTACATTAACGGTTGATGGTTTGGATTTTCTTTTTCCAAACTTGGGAGGCAAGCAATGGTAGGTGGATTTGGTGATTTGTTTGGGCCAAAATGTGTGCATATGTCTTTTTTGGTTGCTATTGAAGCTTTTTTGTGCACCATTGGACTTTATTTGATGGAAGTGCTTCCATTCTTGATTTTTTCCCCATAGTTTCTTTTACTAAAGCTTTCTTGTGCACTATTGGACTTTATTTGATGGAAGAGCTTCCCTTCTTGATTTTTTCCCCATAGTTTCTTTTACTGATGGAGATTGGTAGGGATGTTTTTGTGTTGTATTTTATGGTATCCATCTGCATATTATTTGTCGAATTTTTTGAATTTATTTGTCCCTTTATTTTTTTTGGTGGATGGGATGATGTGTGAATCATGGTTGAAGGTATGAAGTGTGGTAGCATTGATAGCAGCTTTATCATAAGGACTCTACAGTCTCCCAAATGTTGACTCTTTTTTTTTTGTGGAACAGCTACATGTACATTTAGAAGTGAGCATCTCATGGGTGGATGGAACAGTAGGTGGTATATGTATATGGTTTATTGGATGTTTGGATTCTTGATGTTGATTTTGCGTGGTATTGCTTGAAATATGCTTTGGTTCATGTTCTTGATATGGATCAATTTGGTAGTATGGATTGTATGCAAAGGGGTTTGTTGTATTTTCATGGAGGGATGGGAAGTGGCTCAATATTGTATTGAATGTGATACAGTCTTTGTATGCCTTAAAAATGACCAATACTTTAGGAGGATTCGCCAGCTTGGAGCAACCAGTTGTAGGAGTATACAAAGCTGGAACATCCACTTGCATGTGATTGCAAATGCGTCAGCTTGGAGCAACCATTTGTAGGAGTATACGAAGCTAGAACATCCACCTGCATGTGATTGCAAATGCTTGGTAAGTATAGAAATAATAGTTTCTATGTATATCAATATGGTACAATATCTACAACTTGTCCAAGAGAACCATTTACAAGGCCTGCTTGAGTCCATAGGTTTGTAGTTAGCATGATGCGTTGGCCTTTACAGAGTAGGAGTTCATGGGGAAGCTTGTCAGCATCATTGTCGATCTTTGATGGTAGGGTTGTTTTTATTGCAATACTAAGTGCAATAGGAAGATTTAATAGCTGTATCATTTTTTTGTTGTGTGTTCCAACCAAGTCATTGGTCGGGAATAGGTGCATTGCTAGGTCGAAAGACTTGTTTTCTTTGTGTGATAACTCTTTGTTTGTGCGACGCATTAGTAGCTCCCAATCTTGTTCAGTCGGTTCTGCATTACGGATGTTTTGTAGAGTTCTTCGAAAGTCAATTTGAGCTTGTGTGTCTCCATGTTGTCGAAATATTTTTTCTAGTGTGATAACAATAGTGAATTGTTCCCAAAGGGCTTTCGCATCTGTGTGGGTGACATATATAGGTTTGTCCATTACAGGAGGTAGCTGTGCAAAGTCACCTACAAGAATGATAGATCTTCCACCAAAGCATAAGTGTTGTTGGTGGGGGAAAGCCTCGCGTAGCCTAGTATCGATTTTTAAGAATAATTTTGGGCCTAGAAAGCTTAGCTCATCAACTAGGAGGTATTTTATGTGTCTCATGCTATGTTGGAACATTGCAAGCGACTGACCCTTCAATGGATGCATTTCTTTGATTGGAATCTTCAAGGCAGAATGTATAGTTGAAGCATGTATGTTGAATGCTGCGATTCCTGTAGGAGCAACAACAAGGAGAGGGCTATGTTGTTGTGGCACTAAATTGGAAAGGGAGTGTTTAATGCAATGAATAAGATAGGATTTTCCTGTTCCTGCTGTGCCTTGTATGATCATGTACAATGGTTTTTCTATTTCATAAGAATTGTAGTGGTCCATAACAAGTGTCAAAGCGAGTTGTTGTTTGGGAGAGAGTGGATATGGGAGGTTGCTAAACTCAAAGGATGTTGGGCTATCATGTTGGTCCACCTTGTTTGTGCATATGAAATGCTCTGCAGTTTCATGTAACGGTTGAGGTATTGTACAGGCATTCCAGTTGTGGCAAGTGTCAAAGTCACGTCTTCCAAGCATATCGAGGGAATTAAAATTCCCGCTAGTACCAAGACCCAATTGCGATAAGAACTCCCATTCATTCAATTGAATTGTATTGCCTATATTGTTTTGATCTTCTGGCTCCTCTTCCTCTTCTTGACTTACTTGTTCATCAACTATACGGTCAACATGCCACACACAGTATTTGCGTAAATTCATCTCCTTCCAATTTGCAACAATTTTCTCTTTCTCGATACCAATGTCTGCTTCAATGTTGCGAAAGTGCTTGTAAAGAAGTAGTTCACTCCAACAAAATGTTTCGAAATGTTCTGAATCCTCCTTTGGAATAGCAGTAAATCGAGGGAAGACACTGATAATTGCCTTATGTTTCCTTTCTTTCCACTTGTACTCTTTGCGACTTGATGAGAATGAGAATGTTCGTGCAGATTCAAGTAGTGTTACTTTATCCATTTCAAGAGGACGTTGTGTATATTTATGGATGTAGGTCAGCTCCAATGCATTTTCGTTTCGGTTTGTTTGGATTCGGTTGAAAACTTTTCTACCAACATTAAGCACCATAAAATCACGATTACAAACAACAAGGGGCAACTTTTGTAACATATGGCACGTTTCTTGTGCACCTATATCACGATCAGCAATAATTTCGGACATGAATTTTCGGTATGCTGCAAGTGCCTTGTCTTGGGGTGCTTGCTTTTGACATATGCGTGTCAACATATCAAGGCAGCTCTCAGATTTTCTTTCTGCCTTCGCGGCATATTTTGCAATGTACTTTAGAACTAGTGTTTTTGAAAGCACGGGCTGACAATCCATATTGGCCCTCCATATGGAAAGCATTGCTGGACTATGTATATTCAATCTATCATCATTACGTGCAGGGCAATAGGTTTTTTTCCCAGCTTCGTCACTGCACAATGAAGAGTTGGTACATTCAGGCCAGGGTGCACTATAGCGACACTCCATGTTGTTCCCTTTCTTGCGAAGGCAGGTTGATTCAGAACACTTGGTATGTCTTTGGACACGGTTAAGTAACTCTTCATAGTCAGTAAGTGTGTTTGTATCAAATATTTCGGGTGTTGTTAGTAAGCATGGATCGTCTTGCGAAGATCGATGGAATGTGTTGCTTCTATCTCCCAGATTTTGAGGATTCCAAGCACTGACATATCTATCAAAGAATGATTTTGCTATGTCTACATCTGTATGATTGCTCCAGTTAAGAGTGTCCATGTTTGGTGCACCCTCAATCCAAAGGAAGCCATGTACATGTGCAGACCCTCGATGTTGCCACTCATATCTATACCAGTAGTTTGTTGCGCAATATAGTTTCTCTAAGACTTCTTCACGAAACGCTGTGAATCTTTGATGCAAGTATAAGGATGTGGTATGTGGGTTCATAACAATGTTATCTATGCGATCTTTATTGTTTAGTGATGTTTGGGTTGCCCCCTTTGTAAATAGTGTGATGTAAATCAGGCCATTTGGTGTCTGCAGCACTTAAGGTGAAGAATAGTGTTGGGGAGCCTATTTGGTTGATCATGTTTGACAATTCACCACGAGACTTATTCCAATATGCTCGTGTCCCTCTAAGGGATGATCCGTAATGCATCAGTTGTTCGGCTAGTTTAGTGTCAGGCAATGTTTGTATATGGAGGCGAAGGCTGTCTATGGTAGTTGGTATGCAGTCCTCAGCATTTTTCTTGACAAAAATGGAGGCAACACCTTGGCTTCGGTGACGCATCAATAGATTCAAGACAAAATATCTAAACCTTGGGTGCCTTCCAAATCTATTATCATGGAACCTCATTAGGTGCAACACATATTCATGCATTTCAATTTGTCTATAGCGAGGTTGTAAATGTAATGCATTGCCATTGGGAAACAAAGAAGGAAAAGCCATGTCTAGAAGTCCTTCAGTATTGTATTCATTAACTGGTGATGACTCAAGTGTTGGCCAATCTATAATGGTGTGATTGTGATCTCTAACTTGCAATGTTTCTTTTATGATTTCTAGTTCACGACGTTTATTTGGTAGCCTAGCCATGAAGGATGAGGAGCAAGTGAATTCAGTGTCGGGTGAGTCTGCGTTAAATTTGGAAGCACTAATTGGAGCAACAATATTGTGATCGTCAGCATTAATGTTATGAAGCATAGTGGAAATGTCTGTATTTGTATCAGGGAGCTCCTGAAGGGATGCAAAATCCACCTCGACATCTTTGTAATATGGGTCATTTGTGATTTTATATTTCAGTGCAGCCCACACACGATGCCTACTTACATAGCAGTCATAATGGTCACCTCTTGTATTGGTTCTTCGAACCACCAACACATCCAAGTTTTCTATTTTATGTGGCAAGTATTTTGCTATGGTGTTGATGTCCTGTGGGAAACAAATTGTGTGGCCACTATATTTGTATTGGCCTCCACGAGCATGTGTTACTTGTATTATTGGATTGACTCGTGCTATTAACATTTCTTCGACTTGTGTTAGTGTTCGTAGCTCGTACGGCTGTACTCCTGGGTCCATTAAATTAGTTGCTGAGAAACGATGTCTACCTGTCTCACGGAAGCATCTAAAACAAACTGGACCGGTTTGTGTTGTGTTGGTACGGATTCCTGGGTAGCATTCATGGCAAATTGTGCAAGTTGGTAAGTTGGATAGTTTATCTAGTTTTGAACGAAATCTTTTTGAAGCGTCTATAAAGTTTTGTTCAGAATGCGGTAAGCTTGTGGATTGATTTTGCCGTGTGTGGATTGTTTCATGTGTGCATGCTGACAAACCTATGTTGAAAGTGTGTTCATTTTGGGATACACATTCGTATGGGTCAATGTTGTGTTGGTTTGATTGAAAGGAAGGTGGTGTATTGGCTTCTATTGCTTGTTTTCCTATGCGTTTGAAATGACGGCGAATGTTGATTTCTTCTTTATGTTGCATGTAGTAGTTATGAGATCTTTTACGGGATTGTATGCTTTTAGCGGTAGAGGTCGCCATCTGTAAAGGAAATATGAAGTATAATTATCAAATGAACAATTACAAATACATACAAAATTGAAGAAGGTAAACATTAATTTTGATGAGTTCTTCGATCACTATATTCTGTGAAAAGTTGTTGAGATACAATTGGTATGCTATATACATGAGTAATTTGGTAGAAGAAACATATCACAGTATTTTCATATTTTTTATAACATCAATATATTCAATATACATGTGATTTTGAAATTCCATGTATGGAATGAAAATTCTAGAAAGTATACTATATAAGGTGTTACAAAATTTCATATACATTATATGAGTGCTTGAGGTACATCTAAACACTAGCAATATGAGACATAGTAGCGATTTCACTCAACATGAGTGAATTCTCTGCAACAAAATCTAGCTTGTCGACCTTTGTGATTGTTGATTTGACCCATCCTTGAGCAACACTTGAATCATAGGAATTTGTGATTGTGAAGATAAATTGCTTGAATAACACTCCTTTCACTATGGTTTCAGCTTCAATTTCTGTTCCAGAATTGAATTGTAGCATGTATAAATTATCTGCAGACATTCCAAGGAGTTTGGTAGCTGGTTCTTCAAAAGCAACAGCCCATAATATTCCTGTATGATCTGCGACCTTTAGCTGGAGTATGTATCTATAGGTACATTTAGGAGTAGTGGCTTTGCACTTGGAACAATACCATGTCTGATCATCATTCTGGACAACTTTCTTTTTACATTGTCTTCCATCTAAGTCAAGGGGGCAAGATGGATAGCATAATGAATTTGTTTTTATGTATTGCACTGATGCTTTTAGAGTGCATTGGAAAGTTTTTTTCACACTGGTAGTTTGCTCTTCAATATCAACAATTGATTTCCTCATAAGCACGAGAGGTGCATCCAATGGTTGTGTATTCAATGGAGTGACATTAGCCCCATTCTGTTCAAACCATGATTTGAGTTGTTCGGCCTCCTCTATTCTTGGGTTTACAAATAGGTGGGTGCTTGCCAACGTGCTTATGACCTTGCCATTATACTCAGTGACACGACCATTTTTTATTGCAAGTACGGACACATGTTTTAAGTGATAGCTCTCCTACAGTTGCTTGCCTTCCTTTTCAGTTGTTGGACCCCATAAAGTAATATTAATGGTAGATGAAGAGGTATCTATCAATTTGATGCTCCTTCGAAGAACTTCAGTCCCATCCCTCCTCCTTATGGTTGAGCTTGGGTCCACACATATGACTATTCCAATAACATCAACAAGGATATTATTGTTCAATTCTAAAATGTCCTTAAAGGGTGTGAAGGAGAACTTATGTTTGGGAATTGCAAGGTCATCTTCTGAGTGAGAAATTTTGGATTCCTCGACTAAAAGAATTTCAAGCTGGCTATTCAGTTTGTTGTACAACCTATTAGCTGACTTAATAGTCCCACCAGATATTGTATATACTTCTCCAAAATGTACATTCATGTAATGAAGGTTTGCAACTTCATTAAAGCATGTTATTCGTATTTCAGTGCACTCACAATCAACAATATCAAAAGAGAAGACCTGCCCTTGTCCCTTCTGTGTGTTGAAGTGGTGCATCTATTTTTTCATGGTAACACGACCCTTTATAAGCCACCTTGTCTGAAATGGATTCAAATTTCTAATGGGCGTAATATTGGATGGGGAGTCTTTCTTTTGTAGGGAAGAGGCTAACCCAAACAGTGCCCTTTGAGTAGGTGGCTTTGTCACCATAGGAATGTTACTCATGCTTGTAGATGGAGTAGTTGAGTTTGTAGAAGTTACTTTCTGGACTTGCTCTTCAAACAGGTAGGCAGGTTGACCAATGATGTCATGTTGCAAACATGTGATTTCTAATTTGGAGATGACTATCCACCTATAAAGATTAAACGAGTCAGTATTTTGAGTACAATTAAATGTGGTAGAGCTGATAAAAATGCTAGGCTACAAATTGGTAGTTGTGAATTTTGTAGATATGCATGCAAATAGCGTGGCTCACCTTGAATTGCAAAGAATAGGGCAGCTTTATCCTATCAATTTGAGTATAGATCCTTTCTAGAGTTCTTTAGAAGCTATGCATTGGTTGTACTTTGTTGGAAGTGTTGCCTTCTGCTTATGTACCCCATCAGAGAGATCCACTCTATATCGATCAACCAATTTGAGTGCATGGCCAAACGGTGCAATTTCTAATGCTTGTAGATGGGGTTGCAAGTTTAGGTTACCATTATTCATCAGCTTGATTGCATCCTTAGTCAAGGAATATTTTATCAGGAGAGGTGGTTGCGGTACTATAACATTGTTATCAAGGCTTATAGGCGTGGCTTGTACTTGTTGGGTTTGCTGTTCAAAGAGGTTGGTGGGCTTGCCAATGATATCTTGCGGCCCACATATGATTTCTAATTCCGATATGACGATCCACCTATGAGTGTAAAATAAAGAAGTATTATCAGTAGGATGATATGTAAAATAATGGAGTTCATGAAAGATAATCTAAAAGTTTTGATTTTGCATATTGTAGCAAATTACTAAAATATGATGGCTCACCTTGAATTGCAAAGAACAGGGCAGCTATATTTAATGAGTTTAACTATAGAGCCCTTTTGTAGTTCTTCAGAATCTATGTGGTGGTTGTACTGTTTTGGAAGTGTAGCCTTCTGATTATGCACCCC
>VDFB02255461.1:0-18070 GCA_007258455.2 Sequoia sempervirens | reverse complement strand
TGATGGAGCTCGTTGGTGTAGCGAAGAGAGAAGAGCGAGAAGTTGCAGCTAACAAGGAGGTGGAAGATGTCGCGGTGAAGTTTGATGTTGCAGCTGCAAATGAAGATGAGGTAAAACAACTTTGTGATGTTATTGCATTTTCAAATAAGATGGATAGAGGACAAGAGCACGTAGTAGATGTTGTGTGGTTGTGTATAGAGATGGTTGAGGATGTTGCAGGGTTTTAGTGGAGGTAGTCGGTTAGAAGTGGGTTTGAACCCACGAAAGAGAAGGGAAGTGTGGAAAGCATTTGGTGGAGGAGGTCGAGCTTTGGTGGGCATAAGTCCATGAGGAGGGGGAGAAGGAAGAAGGTGCAATGTTGCCAGAGGGAGGTGGTGCATATTCTAGCACGATGCTGGAAGAAGCGAAAGAAAGATTGATTTTGAGAACTTGGATAGCGAAGGAGTTCATTGCAGGTTGACAGCAACCTAGAAGAGTAGTGCAACTACTCAACTCCACCATTGTGAACCTATGCTCACAATCTTTCTACCTAGCGTGTCTGGTGTAGAAGCACACGGGCGGACAAGCGATTTGCACCAACCAAAAAAAAAATTGCTTGGTTTGCTTTCAATTTTGGTTTGTTCTTGTTTCTCTCTTTCTAATCAATTTCTAAACCTCTTAAATTTTCCATCTTCACTATGACACTACTATGATACTCGGAGAAAGTTTGTTTCATAAAGTGTGATAAGATCTTTTAAGCAAATGCAATTGGTTTGTGTAAAGCTATTCACCACTACTTTTTTTGGCATTCTCACAGCCTAAGCTATGGTGAAATAGAGTATGAGTAGGCATCTAATGGACATGTATGTGAAGTGTAAAAGCATTGACTGAATGTCACATTGCCGGATAGATAAGAACAAGATGGATTTGTTGAAGAGATTTTAGCAAATGGATTAGCAAACGTAAAGCTAAATTTCTCAACGTTAACGGCTTGCTTGGAACTGAGATTTTGTTGGATGCAGTAGAATTAAAATCTTGAAATTGATATTTAATTGTCTTTTCACCTTCGATGACAAAGAATAGATTAGTGGAACACAATGGAGGCCACAGTTTTGAAAGAGAAAGGCCGATAACATTCTTTAAATGTTTGCCTTTTTAACTTCCATCAAATGAATCGTTGAAAAGAAATCATTTCATTTTGTTTTTGAAGCACAAAGGACGCAGCATGAGGGACAATAATAGAATTTAAAAAAAAGAAAAAGACAAGAACAAAGGCATCGATGTGTAAAAAGGGGCATAGCAAGTGAAAAAGTGTGTGGCAGTAATGAGTAAAGACACGTTGGTGTAGAGAAGGGCCGATGGAATAGAACTTGTGGGGAAAAGAAAACAGGGGTTACACGAATAAGGCCTGCAAACTGTGAAAGCATAGAGGAAACCCAATTGAGGGTTATGGAAGATCAAAGAGTTGTGCCATATTGAATGGCTTGATAAGAATAAAAGCAAATAAATACAGAGTTTGTATAAGGTGATGGGTTGAGAATGAAAAAAAAGGAGTAGACTCAGTCAAGAGAAGACCGTGGAGGCATGAACTGGGGGAGTATGAATGCACAACAGAGAAAAGAAGTTTGAACATAATTAGAATGCAATTTTATTTGCAAAACTTGTATTACAGATTTGAATATTTGTATTGAGCAAATTTGAAATCAAATAAAACACCAAATTGTTGTGTTTTCTGTTGTTGATAACTTGTGAGTGAGAGGCAAGATTGAGGGTTCTTGCATCATCCACCCAAGCATAAATATGAAATTCACAACTTAGAAATAAATTTAAATCACACAACATTTAAAATACACTTAAATGATTTATAGAAATAAAAGGTCATTAAGAGAAAACAACACAAGGCAACAATGAGGGATCTTGGTCACACTAGACCAAGACTACTTATTATAACTAGGAATCACAAAGTTGCGGTCCCATTACTTCACCACATGAAGTGGAATGGTAGGGTGGTTATGGGTGATTCCTCTTGGCCTACCATGTAGTGTCCCGCCCTAAGTTGGTATTCAATTTTTTCGAGTTTCAACAACTTGACTGCTCAAACATTTCGTCAAACAGTTGCCAATATCCAACTCTGAGTTTGTTATCACTGATTTATAATTACTATTCATACCATACAGTTACTTAAAGGTTATCCACAATAAGCCACTACAAAAATGTAGTTCCAGTTTCAAACTAATAACAAATTACTAGAATAGAACATTGAAATAATAAATACCACCAACACAATTTATAGAGATATGCATAAATGTATTTCTTTATTTATTAAGCATATTGAATACATAAACATATTGTACTCTGACCTGAGGTGATGGCTCCAACTTCTAGTCTTGATTTGTACAGTCCACATACATTGAATGCTTAGCTTCAAAATACCAATATAACCAGTGCCTCCAACAAGCCATAATATTTTAAAGAAGAGTTATAACCTTCACAGTTTCTTCCATCCTAGCCACGTCGCCACAGAATACAAGTTCCCTTTTTGAGCCATGATATCCTGAAGGAATATAGTTGCTGGAAATACGACAACTGGAGACTCAATATTTTGACACATTTGCCATCCTGCCTTGCTTCAATTCATCGACCCCTTTATTCACTTCGACCTAACCAATATAGACTTCCAAATTCTCACACCTTTCACTAATGTTGGCGGCAGACTCCCAAAACAACCATTCATTAAACGAACTTACTTTAAATAATCACCAACCATTAATACGGCTCCCAACTCCTGCGGCATATAAGTAACCTTATTACGCTAAGACTTCCCTTGGTCTTTATTCACACATCATCTTTGAATAAGCTCCTATTGAAGATTATAAATAGAGCGAAGGCTCCTTTTAAGATATGTGACTGCGATTACCATATGAATGGTGACCCACAATTGTCTCTGTTCATCGACACTTATTTCCTGAAGGTGACATCTTATGGAAAATCAACTGGGAATTTATGAACTGCTTGACTCTCCAATGAAGTCACGGATTCTGGGAATAGTCCATTTACAACTCCTCACAGTTTCCCTACAAATTCCTCTGGAGATGTTGCTAACAAGATGATTATTGGCTCTTTATAAGCTCCCCACAAGTCACGATATTCTTTTAGTGTTTGACGACAGCTCTGAGAATAAGGTAACTTTAACAAATGAAAAGGACAATAACAGCAATCTGAAGTGTCTTGAACCATAGCCCCAAACTCCCGATACTATTCCTAAACACTAAAATAACACCACGACTCAAAAGAAAAACGAGTTCACTAAAAAACTAGGACGGCTCCTCATTAAGTAACAGCTTCTTGAATTTTCTCTGTACATTGAATCGATTCCACGTTCAAGGGCGGCAATTTTCTTTTAAAATAATATTACCACAATCTCCAAAATATGATGCTCCTTCTAAAATAATCTACAGTGGCTATTGAGAAATGCGACTGTCAAATATTGAACTGGGCGGTAGTATTAATCTCCTTTAGATTCCATTAAGAAATACATAAGCAAAGGTCCTTCAATAAATACTATGGTGCTCCTTTGAATCTATTTGACTGGAATTTAAACACTAATAAACCAAAGGTTCGAAGCTTGTCATTAAATTTGCACAGTCACCTCCAAATTATACTTGCCTTGAAACTGTACGACTAGAGATAAGAAAGATATTATATTCAGATCAGTAAACAAACAGATATTCTTTTTCCTTTGAAAATTGTCTTTGCAAAAGACTATACAAAATTCCGAACTTGAAACATTAATATCAATTGCGAAACTGGGGTGATTCCACTAGTGTAGAATTAGGTTTTCGTCCAATGCTCTAAACTTGTAGGGTTTTCGTCCTCAAGTCCTACAAATCAACTCTCCAAAGAACAAAAATTAAACCAAGCATGCCTGCAAATGAACTCCCAAAACTTATATTCTTTTCCCTTTTGTAACTCGTGTGACTTCTTGAATTCTTGTCTTTCTCCTTTCAACTTTTTTAATTTGAATTATTTTTTGAAAATTCACTTTGAAAAGTAACTTAGTTAATTTATTTGACTTTTCCAACTCATAGTTACTTTTGCACTATTAATTTAAGTTGTCCTTTTTAATTTAACTAATTTTGACAACATAAATTAATAATTTAACTTTATGCTAACTCATAAAATTTGGGGACATAACATCCCATTGGCCAATGTCTTGTAATAACTTGCGTACTCAATGAAAACATCAAATTCATCTAGAATAGATATATAGCCAAAGTAACATGATTAAAGATAAAATATTTACTTGTAACCTAGATCAGCCATATAAAAAATATATATATTGCGACTTATCATCAAAAAATTGAAATGGAATCATGTCTTCACATGATCCAATCCAACATATACATCCATGCCCATCATAGAAAAGAAAGAAAAAGTTCCTATAAATTTCCCATATGTTTTTTTTAATATCTAGTTTGAACCATTTGAAGCTTTATCTCAACCTTAAAATTGCATTCTTATAGCATTTATCACCCTATCAAAACAACTTCTCAATTCTTATAAATACTCATTGTTGAAATGAAGATTTGAAATCATATCTGTCTACGCACTCCAAGCCATGACATGATGTGTGATCTCCACACAACATACAACCATCAAGTATTATTCCTCACAATTCATTTACAACCTTACTTTTCACATAGTATGCATCTATTTGATTTTTATTTTAGCAAAAACACTATTCACACTTACACCATTTCCTACATAATGTCCTTAAATCAAGCTCACACACTTTAACCAATTGAAAAGCATTAAGTATAACTCACTCAATTACCAATTTATCCTATTGTCATAATGAATTACAATTTAAGGGTTGTCAACCAAATCTAGGGTTAATATTTGCATTTGCAAAGTAATTTAACATAATTATTTAAAATAAGCATCACAATGCCTTCCTAGGGTTAGCTCAATTACCTCATGTTAATGAATGGTAGCTTAGATCAGATATAAATGATGATTGCTTAAGCATCATCATCACTTATATAAGACCTAATACCTTTCATATTTTTCTGGAAATAAGTAATCAAACGAATTTTATAAAGCATGTATAAAAATCATATATATCTAAATGATATTCTGAAATTGCATTGTTTAAATTCGGGAGTATTATAACACATCTGCCATGCGTAAGGGTATGTCTGTTTGTTAATCCGAATTAACATTAGTTGAGAGAAGAACCCACGCTCTAAAAGAGCACGTCTCTTGAGCAGACGTGCCTCCACGTGTGGAGACACGTCTTCTCAAGAGACGCATCTCTTGGAAGCGAGTCTTCTATCATATATTAGATGATTCAAATCTGAATATGCAAATATAGAAATCATTAATGTTCTGCATTCAGTACATTCGGCAATAATAGAAGTCTTCAGAAAAACGTTTTTGTCTTAGAAATTTATTTCTCAGAAATCTCTGGCTTAGTTTATTCTTAGTTCTATAGGATCCCTTTCTGATTTTTGACTCAGATTTGTTTACATTTACATGGTATCAGAGCCACGTTGTGTGAATCCTAATCAAATCTGAATACCAATCTGCTCAAGAAAAATTCGTATTTTCCATAATCGAATTTACTTCACATTCTTCATAATGTCAAGTGTGATCAGATTTGAAGATCGCCTTGCAGGAGCAGACAATTTCACATCATGGAAATTTAGAATCATGATGATCCTTAGAGAGAATAAGTTAGATTCACTTGTGAAAGAAAACTTGGAGGAACCAAAGTCTGAAACTGAGAAAACTCAATGGACAGAAAACAATGAAAAAGCCATGAAAATCCTAGTAGATGCAGTTAGGGATCACATAGTGCCCATCCTAGCAAAACATGAAACTGCATACCATATGTTCAAATCTCTTGAGAAAACTTATGAGATTAACAACACCTGCAGGACTCTTGCTTTAAAAAGGCAAATCAACAATGCTCAAATAAACAAAGGAGGGTCCATTAATGCATACTTCATGAGGATTATTGAATTGAGAGATCAATTATCCACAATTGGATATCAGATTGATAGCAAAGAATTAACTCTAATTGCATTAGGAGGCCTACCAAACTCATGGGAGTCATTTGTTCAAGGAATAAGTGCAAGATCCAAACTCCCTAAGTTTGACAGACTAAGAACTGACTGCCTTCAAGAAGAAACAAGACTCTCCTCAAAAGAAAACAAACAGAAAAACGTAGATGAAGATATTCATGCACTCAACACATCGTCTAATAAAAGGAATAAGAAAAACTCCTACAAGAAAGGATCTTTTAAAAGAAAGAGAAATCCCAATGGAAAGGGATCTTCTAAGAAGAAAGACATTTCTCAAGTGCAATGCTTTAGGTGTGATCAATATGGCCACTATGCAATGAAATGCCCTGACAGAACAAAGCAACAAGCATCCTTTGCCAAAGTAGGAAAGTCAAATTCAGATCATGAGTCTGAGAACTTTGTGTTCTATTCAGCATTATCTAGTCAAGTATCTAACAATTTCAACAACTGGGTAATTGATAGTGGTTCTTCGAGGCACATCACAGGGTTTAGAGAAAACTTAGACACTATGTCTGAAGAGTCTGATGAAGATGTAACAATTGGGGATGACTCTACACATCAAGTAAAAGGGGTTGGAACTTGTTCCATCACATTGAAATCTGGTCTCTCCCTTCAACTCACTGGAGTCTTATTTGTACCTGGTATAAAGAGGAATCTCATATCCATCTCTGCACTTGAAGACAATGGTTATAGAGTTACTTTCATGGATGGGAAAGTTCTAGCATGGCCTAAGAACTCAACAATCAAGAAAGCCCAAATCATAGGTGTGAGACAAGGGTACCTTTACAAACTATGCACTGAAGTCAATCAAGCCCTTACCCTTGACACCTTTGATTCAAATGAAATCTGGCATAGAAGATTAGGACACCTTCATTTCCGTGCCCTACCTTCTATGGAAAAACTTGTAACAGGGTTACCTAAGTTAAAATCATCTCATGAAGGAAATTGTAAAGGTTGTGCCTTAGGAAAGAATTCAAAGGGATCCTTTCCCACTAGTTTGAGCAAAACTCTAAATGTGTTAGATCTGGTTCATTCCGACTTATGTGGACCCATGTCTGTACCTTCTAAAGCAAGATTTCTTTACTATGTCATATTCATAGATGACTTCTCTAGGAAAACCTGGATCTATTTTCTTAAGTGTAAAGAGTCAATAGTGTTGTACCCCAAATTAAAATTTTTGTTACACTTAAACATTTTGAAGAAAATGAGTAAGGTCTTGTCAAAATGGAGTCAAAAGGTCAAAAATTTGGTGCATGTCTTGCATGAAGAGGTTAAACACAAAAGGTACCAATTTAGGCGATCACAGGTCAGTGAGGCGGCAACCTACAAAACCGGATCTGGTTTTTCATCCCAGGCTGGGCTTTGCTATTTTTATAAAATAGTAGCGTTTCACGGGTTTTCTCAGGTTTCTTTGAAGCGGATCTTTGGTAAAATTTTTCTAAAAATAGAAAGTTGGTTAAATGAGGTCGAGCAGATTTTGATGGCTCAAAATATTAATGTATCGGTAGTGCAATCGGAATCTTAAAATGGCCAGGTTTATCTGGGTCTATTGACTTTTTGAAGCATATAAGACCGAGGTCATCGATGGAGTCATCAAACGCGGCGTCAATTTTGACATTCAAATTTCTGGCAGAAGGTAAAACGATGAACATGCACGAGGATCGAGGAAGAAAGTTAAAAGTCATGAAAATTTTCTAACATTGCTAAGTTTGGGCGCCCCTCTTGAAGAAAGGCGCCCATCTTTTTAGGGCATCGGATGAGTGAATTAGGGTTACGGTCTCCAGTGAAAATTGTTCAGTGTTCAATCAGCTTCGCGATGGATATCCCCGTCAGAGCATCTGACAATCCAGTCTCCAGCAAATTCAAGTCAAAGTGGAAGGTATAAAATGAAGATCTAAAACTTGAAGAAGAATAAATTGAGAATTTTTCTAAGTCTGGAGAAATTGGGCGCCCCAGTTGAAGAAAGGCGCCCAACTTTTTAAGGGTTGAAACAGAAGAATTTGCGATCAAGGTTATAACGAGATGTCTTCAGAATGCAACAGGCTTTCCAGTGAGCTATCCAGCACGACAAACAGAGCTCACAGTCATTAGATTCAAAGAGCTTAACAGAGGGTCCGATGAGAGTTGAAAAGAGAAATCTGAAAGCAAAGGTGAAAAATCAAAAAATAAACTAAGTGTTGGTAAACTGGGCACCCCAGTTGAAGATAGGCGCCCAATCTTTTGAGGGGTAAAAATTCACTTTTTGGCAAAATCTCTCCCAGAAGTCCCCTCTCCATTCTTCGTCAGCTTCGCGATGAGCACAACCATCAGTCAATCTGACGCCCAAAACTCAAGATTCAACAAGGTCGCTCGAAGAAGTGAAAGACATGAATAAATTGAAAAAAATTTCTAAGTCTGGTGGAAGTGGGCGCCCCCCTTGAAGAAAGGCGCCCAATCTTTAAAGCCTTTAAATGATGGAATTTGCAGAAGTAGCTTCCAAGAATGCCTCACCAAAATCAGTCTAGCTATTCAACGAAGCATTCAGACAGTCAGTCAGATCAACGTAGCTCCCGGAATCGAGGATTCATCAAAAAATCAAAGGGAGGAGGAACTTGGAAATCAGAAAAATGGCTAACACTGAAGAAGTTGGGCGCCCCTAGAAGGAAAAGCCTCTCGTAAATTCGGAGGTCAAAATCAAGTTTTTAGCCGGAGGTGCCTCCAGAACGTCTTCTTCAGAATCAGATAGGCTCCGCCGTGAACCACTCAGCTCGCCTGCCGGGTAAACCTATCAACGAGAAATCAGTGGCGAAGTAGCTTGCCAAAATGGAGAAAAGTTGAAAAAGTTGAAATTTTGACTAACACTGGTGAAGTTGAGCGCCCCTCTTGAAGAAAGGCGCCCAAAGTTCCATGCCTTCGAAGATTTTTGAAGATTTTCAAATTTTCAAAATTTTGCAAGAGGAGAAGGATGGCGTCCAAATCTGATGAGATGAGATTTAGGGTTTTGAAATAAAAGCAAAAAGAAAGCAAAACCTAAATCAGACCCTAAGTCTATTTAACACTTCTTTTTCATGTATTTTTCATTATTTTTGCAGGTAGCATCCAGAGGAGAAAGTAGGAGCAGCAAGTTTGAAGATTTTTTGTGATTAAAGAATCCATAGTTGCTGGTTTTACATCCAGATTTTCAGACCAGCAAGCATAAACCCTTGCTTTTCAAGTTTTGTTCGAGGAAGATCAATTTTTTTTTCAGCCCGAAGGCCAAGGCTTTCAATTTTTTTCAGTCATCACGGGTCTTTTTGCTCTATCTTGAAAAAATTTCAAGAACTTCATCAAGTTGCAGCAAGTGCTTTTTATCTTACATGCCGGAGTTAAAACCCTCAGTCACCTTCAAAATTTCAAAACCACTCCTGCGGTCTGCCGCCAATCGGTCTTGAAAACCCATATCTGACTTTCAAGAAAAGTTCAAAAACCTAGGGTTGGCTGCTTTTTCGATCAAACGTAGGGATTTTTGCAATCTAATCAAGCGGGTCCATTTCTAATCATATTACGAGACAAAACCGGATACCCATTTTCCGGAAAAATTGAAGAAATTAGGGTTTGCTGCTTTCGGGCTAAATTCAAGATTTTCAAAAGCGGACGTCAGGTTGTGCTTACATTGATAATTACGAACAAGCCATATCTCAGAAAAATTTCTCAAAAAATTTGTCCGTTGGAGCACAAAAAATCAGCATTCTAAAAATAGAAATTGTTCAAGACTTGTCTGAACCAAGGCGAGTTTACAGTCATTCTTCGAGTTTTCCGAAATGGAGTACACTCCTAATGTTTTCAAGTCCAAATCAGCTCTCTTTCACAATTATATCAAAACAGCTGACACAGACTTGCATCATGTCAAGCCGGTGTTCGATCTACATGCCTTGGAGAGAGCAAGCAACACTTCAATCAAGAACTTGGGTCATTCTGGACTCCTCGCAGCAGCATCTATTCCTATATCAGTTCAGAGCCTTGAGTTCGTAATCGCTTGCATTAAGCATTACAACCCGGCTACTAGGGAGATCCAGTCAGCAGATGGTAGGTTGATTTGCAGTCTAAAGCCTGATATGGTCGAAAAGTGTTTTTCCATTCCCCCATGGCCTGAAAGCGTAACTCTTTCGAGGGATGAATGTGAAAAGATGTGGAATATGCATAAAGACAAATATAGCAAGAAGATTGCCCAGAGATGGATGAAAGAAAAACATAAGACGTTGCCCAAGAATGTCGGGCGAGGGGAGTTCAAGGACGAGGTTGCCATCATCATCACTTTGCTCAACAGGGTCACTGGCTCAGAAGGTGCCACCAAGTTCCAACCTTGGATGTTTTATGCCATACCTCACATTATGAGGAAGACCGAGTTTTATGATTGGCCTACTTTGATTAGTGACTGCCTACATCAACAGATAACAGAATATTTTCAGTTTCATGTATTCCACATGGTGTCATATCTAGTCTACCTGGTGGCCTATCAAGGTCAATTCAGAGGATTGAACACCGAGGGATCATTGAGCGTACAACACATATATAACTATTATCCCCAGTTGGAGTTCACAGAATCGTTGCACCACTACAAAAGGGTGAACGAGGCATTTTTGATGTACACAGTGCGTGACTTAAACAATGAATTGCACGTTCGTATCTCCTCAGTTGCCCGGGCAGCAATGGCGGAATGGGCGGATTGGTTTATACAGTTTCCTACCTTTACCTATCTCAGGGTTTATGGTTATTCAGGTGCCCCGCTCATGTTGCCGAGGTATCCGTCAGATGAGGTCATCTTCATGGAATTCTTGAGGCAAGCTCATGGTGTCCACACAGTCTTAAGAAATAGAAAGAAACCCTCTCTTCACTTTCCATTAGGGTTGGGTATTTATACATGCAGGACTGCTACAGATGCCAAGACAATTGGAGAAGAGTTAGATAAATTCGGCCTAAAATCCTATAGCGAGAGGAGATCATTTGATCCCCATGGTGTCTACGCTGGCCGATTGGAGGTGAACTGTAATCACATACCCGCACTTGAAGATTTTTGGGCTAACTGTGCAGATGAATTTAAAGTACGAAGGCGTAGTTACAGCAGGCTAACTCTCCATCAGATGAAAGACTGTTTAAATGAAGATATAGAAGGGCTCTCTGATGATGATGAAGATGTTCTTCTACCGATGTACACTCAGAGACGAATCGAGGATCAGCCTCTTCCACAAGTTAATTGGGCAAACAAGGAATCTCTTTGATTGAAGGCAAGGGGAACAAGACAAGTCATTGAGCATAGTAAGGTTTTCTTAGTGCTTGAAAGGAAGAACTCCATTCCAGTAGTAGAGCTGCCAAGGATAATTCCCTCTTCTTCCAGAGCACAGTCGAAGGGAAAGGGTAAAAGTCAATCTCAAGATGGCGTCAAAGGTTGTAGATCAAATAAAAATGTAAAAAGAAGGTTGGATTTCACCGGTATAGTCCTTCACGAGGCAGTCTGATTGATTGAAGTTCCTCATATGAGGCCGTTACATCAAAAATGAAGCGGAGAGCCACCTTCCAACACATGATTCCGTACCTTTGTGAGTTCTTCACCAATTCATTGATCTTGATATTGAAGATGATGAAGAGATCGCAGCAGTACCTCCTGAGGAAGTTAGTAAAGATACTACGGTGTCTTGGCTTGAGAACTCCTTAGGAAGGGTTAGGAGAAGGCCTTCATATCAAGTGAGTGTTGATGATCTCGATAACATTTATCAGGAGCCTCCTAAGAAGAAGGCAAAGAAGCAAGTTCATTTTGATAGGAATCGATAGCGAAATTGTCGTAGAGACTACAGTGCCCCCAGAAGATAAGAATAGGGATGAGGTAAATATGGATGATTTCGTCATGGTCAAGGCTAATCTTGGTAGAAATACCAGACATGCAGATTTGAGTCTCTTCAAAGTAGTATCCGAAAACCTCCATGAAAGAGTGCTTAAAGACAGAGAAGATAAGGCAACCCTCAAGGCTGAAAATCAGCAGCTTAGGCTTTTCATTTCTAACCTTGTTCGTGGTTCTTCACAAGCAACCCAGTTGCTGCCCCAGATCTTGGAGACACCAGCTGATCACCATCAATTAAGACAGCTGGTTATATGTGGGAAAGAGACCCAGGAGTGGATCGAGAACTTCATTGTCAGAGGAAAGAAGATCTTGGCTCGGATGTTTCAGTTGAGAGAAAATGCTCATGAACTTCGTCGAGGTATCCAAGGATTTGAACAAACATTGGCTGAAGTAAAACCTAGGCATGAGATTATTATTGCTGATTTAGACATAGCCTACGGTTCAGCAGTCTCAAAGGAGCACAAAAGACAAATCCTTGCTTGGAGAGAGCGTCATGTTTTCAAAGTTAAAACGTATGAGAGGATATCCGAAGAATTCATCGCCTACAGACAGAGGGTGGTTGAAGCTCTTCTTTTCATCAGCGAATTCGTCATAGAGATCCCCTCTCAGTACAACCTTGAGGATGGTTCTTACGTCGGGCTTGAGGAGGTGCAAAATCAGTTCCAGAATGTTGTTCATAGTTGCAGTCCGGTTAAGGCGGAAAAGGATAGGCCATATTTCAGTGATGTTAGCAAAGTTCGATAAAGCGGCCAATGAGGTTGAAGATTTCCTGAGATCCATTGCAGATGCTGAAGATATTCTTGAAAAGCGGTGTTTTGTTGTTGATGGCATAGATGCACCGAACCGGGACACAATCTCTAACTTCCTAGCGATTCAGCGGTCGAGCTTTAAAGCAGCTTTCTTCTAGAAGCTTTTCTTTCCGCTTTCTTTCTATTCTTGGAATAATCCTTATCCATTCTTTGAGGATAGAAAAGATAAGATAAATAGTTGGCGTTTCCGCTTTTACGCTTTTAGGGTTTTATCTTTCTAGATTGTTAATAAGCTTGCTTCTTTGAGCAAGCCTAGATTATGAAAACAGGAGATTTTAGGGTTCCCTACTCCTCTGCTTCTCTATAAATAAGAGCCTTTGCTCATTTATTTTCTTTAACCGTGCTTATGAGAACAAAACGCTGATCCTATTGTGCCTTCTATTTGTTGCTCAAGTATTGTTCATTTGTGTTGTGATAAGCAAATTGTTGAGCCTCTTTAGCCAACAAAGTGTTAGTAAGATTGTTGTTTTCTATTGTGTTAAGAATAAGTTTGCAAGCCTCCTTAGCTACAATTTCTTGTTCAAGGCATGTTAGAAGTGAGCTTTGTTTCAGAGATTTGAGTAATAAAATCATGAGCCTCTTTTGCCTTGGTCTAAAATCTCAGATTTCCGTTATCTATGTTTTACTTTTATGATCTTTATTTCAGCTTGCAGTGAAGTGTGTAGGTGTTCGTTGGAAGAAAGATTATTGAAGTATTTTTGTCAGAGAATCTACCTTGTTAATTTCTAACTTCTCTTGCTCTGCTATTACTTGAGAGGTTAGGAGCGTCTTTAGTCTAGGTTAGTCGTAGTTGAAATTCTTATCAGAAAATCTCAGCTGCGGCGTTTGTGTTTAAAAACTTGTGCTCTAAGCTGATCAAAAGATAGGCAACTTAGTTTTAGTTTACTTTCTTTCAAACACCATCAGCAAGAGGGAGCTTCCCCTCCTAATTTGAAGAGCAGTTTATTTGTGCATAGCTGTCCGTTTTCAAATCCATACCCGGAGGTCGCGGTGGCAACAAATAAAGAAATCCTCAAAAGGTTCAGAGTTCAAAGCACTTCTGAGAAAACTTCTCAGGAAGAAATAAAACCTTGGGGCGGACAATGGGAAAGAATACACCTCACGGGAAGTTTTTAAGAGTGCATGAGTGCTAGAATTAGAGGGAGTTCCGCAGTGAGCACAACCCTCAACAAAATGGGGTTGTTGAAAGAAAAAATAGAACCATTGTAGAAGTTGCCAAAGCAATGTTGCTTGATCAAAACATTGAAACCTCCTTCTGGGCTGAAGCATCTAGGACTGCTGTCTACATCCAAAATAGATGTCCTCATTCTCATCTTGACAACAAAACTCCTGAAGAAGCCTTCACTGGCATAAAACCTTACATTAGTCACTTTAGGATTTTTGGTTGTCCTGTCTATATTCATGTGCCCAAGGGGAAGAGATTCAAACTTGAACCTTCCGGAAAGAAAGGAATATTTATGGGATATAGTGAAACCTCCAAAGCCTTCAGGATATTCATACCCGGTCAGGATCAAATTGAATTGAGCAGAGATGTCATCTTTGAAGAAGACATTGCATTCAAGAGGGCAAGAAGTTCTAGTGAGACTAAAACCTATTCCCCTAGAGTACCTGAAATGGAACCTACTCCTGAGATTCAGAGGGAGCATCCTGAGGAAATGTCACATGAACTTCCTTCTACTTCAAATGAGAATACAGATGTCAACAGTAGAAAGAGACCACTTTGGGCCAAGAAGATGATCAAAGAAGCAGAGAATCATGCAGCACCCAAAGGAACGTTCAGGGAGAGTAAAAGACCCAAACGCTTCTCTAGCTATGTTGCTCTCATGAATGACATCATAAACTCCGAACCTGTTAGTGTTTCAGAAGCCTTCAGACATCAAGCATGGAAAGATGCAATGGCGGAGGAATATCAGTCCATTCTAAAGAATGATGTATGGGATGTAGTGCCTAGACCAAAAGGGAAATATGTTGTCTCTTCCAAATGGCTCTTCAAAATCAAGCATGCTACTGATGGCAGTATAGAAAAACATAAAGCACGTTTTGTGGCAAGAGGTTTTTCTCAAAAGGAAGGCATTGATTACAAAGAAACATTTGCACCTGTTGCCCGTTACACATCAATGAGAGCAGTGTTAGCCATTGCAGCTGACTAAAGGCGGAAGATCATCAAATGGATGTGTTGCCTTCTGAATGGAACCATTGAAGAGGAGATCTATTTGGAACAACTTTGAAGGTTTTGTGATACATAAACCTGGCTCACATGTATGCAGACTGAAGAAAGCTCTCTATGGACTTAAATAGGCTCCCAGGGTCTAGTATGAAAGAATTGACAACTATCTCTTGGGATTAGGATTTTCCAAGAATGAGGCTGACTCCAATCTCTACTTCAAGGTAATCAAAGGTGATATGCTAATAATTATTTTATATGTTGATGACCTGCTGATAACAGGAGAAGATCATCTCATTGCTCAAGGGAAGCAGGATCTAATTTCTAAATTTGATATGAAAGACTTAGGCATTCTACACTACTTCCTAGGTTTAGAAGTATGGCAGAAATCAGAGGGCATTATACTAAACCAAGGGAAGTATACTATTGATATTCTGAAAAGATTTGGAATGTTGGACTGTAGACCGATGTCTACACCTATGGAAACCAACCTTCACAAATTGAAAGAAGCAGCAGCAGAATCCAAGTGTGCAAATCCAACCCTTTACAGACAGATGATTGGATCACCTTGATGTATCACGGTTAACACGGACACGATATTTGCTATCGATGAATGTTCTTAACCCGGTTCATGTGTGAGCCAAAGAAATTCACTTAATGGCTGTGAAACATATTTGAGATATCTTCCAAAGGCACTGTGGATATGGTCTTCTTTACAGAATGATCAACTAGATCTACATGGGTACTCACGTTGATTGAGCACAGAAGTGTAATCGATCGGAAAAGCACATCAAGATGTTGCTTCAGTTTAGGATCAGCTATGATCTCTTGGATTTGCAGAAAACAATCTTCAGTTGCACAGAGCTCAACAGAAGCTGAATACATTGCAGCCTCAATGGGAGCAAGAGAAGTAGTTTGGCTTCGTAAATTGCTTGTGGGACTCTTTGGTGAGCCCTTGAATCCTACAATTATTCATTGTGATAATCAGAGTTGTATCAAACTCTCTATAAATCCTGTCTTTCATGATAGATCTAAACATATTGAGATCCCTTATCATTATGTAAGAGATATGGTGGAAAGGAAAGTAATTCAGTTGGAGTATATTAGTACAAGTGATCAAACTGCAGACATTCTCACCAAGCCTCTCTCCCGAATCAAGGTAGAGCACTTCAAGGAAGAAACTTGGTATGGTTGAAATGTAATTTGTTATTTATGTTTGAAATTCAAATTGTTTATCAAATTGTACTAATATATAAAGATGTTTAATTGTGTAAACTCTTTTGTCATGTGTGTGACTCCATGACTTTATGGGCCTACTCCCCTGTGTACATTATTGAAAGGTGACGATCTTTCTAATAATGAACACTTGTATTTGACATTGTAAAGTGACGACTCTACAATGATAAACTATCATGATAGATATCATGTGACTTGATATCTGTGAATATGTCATGATGGTATCTCTTAGACACTTTGATGGATATCATGGGACTTGATATCATCTGAAGATCATTGTGATCTTTAAGAGATAATCATGGTGGATATTTATATCCGTGGATATGCCATGAATTATGGTAGACATCATGTGACTTGATGTCAGTGCACATACCATAATGAAGATGAGTTATGAAGAATGTCATGTGACTTGACAACTTTGAGAAAACATTCCTTATCTTCGATATCACGTGTAAAGGTGATATCCATACTTATTTGATTTGAAATATCTTCCCTAAGCTAAGAGGGAGTGTTAATGAATGGTAGCTTAGATCAGATATAAACGATGATTGCTTAAGCATCATCATCACTTATATAAGACCTAATACCTTTCATATTTTTCTGGAAATAAGTAATCAAACGAATTTTATAAAGCATGTATAAAAATTGTATATATCTAAATGATATTCTGAAATTGCATTGTTTAAATTCGGGAGTATTATAACACATCTGCCATGTGTAAGGGTATGTCTGTTTGTTAATCCAAATTAACATTAGTTGAGAGAAGAACCCACGCTCTAAAAGAGCACGTCTCTTGAGCAGACGTGCCTCCACGTGTGGAGACACGTCTTCTCAAGAGACGCATCTCTTGGAAGCGAGTCTTCTATCATATATTAGATGATTCAAATCTGAATATGCAAATATAGAAATCATTAATGTTCTGCATTCAGTACATTCAGCAATAATAGAAGTCTTATGAAAAAAATGTTTTTGTCTTAGAAATTTATTTCTCAGAAATCTCTGGCTTAGTTTATTCTTAGTTCTATAGGATCCCTTTCTGATTTTTGACTCAGATTTGTTTACATTTACACCTCATAATCTAGAATTTTGTGCATCACATGGAACTGATAAATTCATTTATAACATCATTCAAAACCCTAATAATGAAAAACAATTGATGAAATGTTTTCAATCTGAGGAGTTATCCACAAGGTCCATTTAGAGTATTAATATCACTAAAAGCACATTGGTGTAAGGGTAACAAGATTTGTTAAAAGGACTAACTATGTAAAAGCATAAGTTTCATCAAGTAGGGAAGAGTGTTACAAGGGTCATAGAGAAACTAGGCCTTACAAAGCATGTGCTCTTCATCCAGCTAAATAATGCTATGCATGCAAATTAAGCTTCAAAAGGTACATGATAGTCAACAAAGGAGAAATAAATAAACATAATTGAAAACAATAAACAAATCTTAACTTGGATATATTACCAAAACCTTGCTTATAGTTGTTGCCAATCCAACTATGCCCACGTTCTTTAGCAACCTCCCTACATCATTTCACTAGCATTACAAATTTTTAAATTGTATAAGAATAAATAAAAAATGAAACAAAATTAGGAATTCTAATAATTTTATAAACATTAAAGCCTTTACCACATTCAATGAGAATTTTGATCCTCAAAAAATATCTCAAAATTTTGAAATTGACTCCTCAAATGAGATGAGCTAAACTTAACTCTAATGAAACATCCAAAGGCAACCTAGATTAGGCCAGTTTGGACAATTATCTACAAGACCATTATGTAGGATTTCATGAAAATCCAAATACAAGCCTAGATCTACGTGACTATAGAAGATTACAAAAGCTACATGCAAACATATAGATAGTACAAAATGCAAATATCAGCTAAAATCCAATATTGAAAATATGGAGAGATTAATATGAAATTGATTATTCAATGA